>CABFVX010005383.1:0-24082 GCA_902151425.1 Timema shepardi
CTAGTCAGGTACACTAGCAGTACAACCAGTCCTGTCTAGTCAGGTACACTATCAGTGGAGACACTACTGTCTAGTCAGGTACACTATCAGTGCAGCCAGTCTTGTCTAGTCAGGTACACTATCAGTGGAGACACTACTGTGTAGTCCCCTGTACCCAGGAAAGTGATGTATCCTGCTCAGAGGTCTTGCTTGGAAGTGATGGCTCAAGACATGCATCACCTTGGATTCTGACTTGGGGATTGAGGGAAAGAACTTTATACCGGACTTATTGATCTAACCCAGCGGGACTTTTAACGACCTCCAATTATTGGTGTTCTACGTCTTCTTGCAATCCCTCCTCCCTAAAACCCCAACTGATAGAGCTGTCGAAGCCATTCCAATCGTTCAAACTGCGCGACATGGCCCACACAATGCAGGCCTAACACAGCGCTTTTCTATTATTTGCTCCAACCTCTCCGGGTACAGTCGGCGACAAAACACTGTGGACAGACCGAGTTCACTTAAAGGGACTGGACTAACCGCGTGTGTGAAGGACTACTCTATTATTTAACTTTGTTTGCATCCACACAAGCTTTCTCACAAATAAATGATATTTTGTACAATACTAAGTTCATCCGTTTTGTTTTTTCCAGATAAGGATACATACATAAATATATTTTAGCAACGCCGTCCTACTACGAGTCCAGACTAAAGTTTTAGTCGTAGAAAATGTATATTACAGGATTTTTAAACAGAAAAATTGTTGTATGTAAAATTGGTCTAAGGGCCGCCTAAAATTACTCGGCTGGCCACGGGTTGAATACCACTGATTTAAAGGATAAGTTGAGGGAAATAGGAGCTTAGAAAGAAGGAAGATTCAAATGTTGGATGACTTGATAGAAAGAAGAAAATTCTGGGAACTGAAGGATAAGGCAGAGGATAGGGTGCATTGGTTGTCAAAGTTAACAGACAAAAGAGAATGGACCTGTCGTAAGACAGCAAGCCTAATATATAACCATTTAAACTTGTAATGCTCTTAGGAATAGCTTACTCACTGGCTTAGGGTATTTTATCAAGTTGGTAGAATGCGATTTATGCCTGGATATTATATCTGTGTAGCAAGCTTAGCTAAATCACTTGCACTAGGTCATGTTTAAGTCATAGGATAAATTAATACTTTACAATTAAGGGTTCAGTGGCACTGCACATGGACTGGATAACGCAATATATTTTTAGTTCCTCTAGGAGCCAGTATATATATTTCTAGAATCTAAGTTTATAGAAGTGTTATTGTTCTAAAGCATAAGTTATAAAGCAAGCGGGTATTAATACGTGGCGCTAAAAAATATTCTAATGCTTAGCTGTGGCATTTGGGGACTAGTTTACTTAATTTGATTTTATTGATGAATATTTCTATCATCTACTGTCTCACACTTTCTGCGCAGGAATCAAATTTAGCTGGATTTATCTGCCCTTTATTATTAAAGCTTCACAGCCTTATTATGTCCAAGTATGGGCTATTATAGCTCTTACTTAGTGAGCGTAGTCGAGACATTCTTAATCGAGGCCATGTTTTTCAATTGCCACGTAGAATAAGCATTAATATCTAGGCATGCCAGCTGTGAATGGCCTTTCAGTAAAATAGATCTCTTTCACATTTAAAATGTTTTTCTGGCACAGATTATTGTATACTACTACCCTTTAAGTATATCGTTTTGATCCCATTTGTTTGAATTTCCCAGAGAATTGTCGTTGTTTCCAAATCTTATAATATAATGCTCAACTGTAGAAATTAATGAATTTATTTATGAATATTGTCACCTCTCTCGTCCCATTCAATGGACGCTCGCTACTAGTTCTTTGCTCTGCAGTGTTTAGCCAAATGACCAAGGTTCTGGTAATATACCTACAATGTCTATTTAAACACTATTTTAAATATGATTAATTTAAATCTACTAGCTCAATTTGTATCTCCCTGTGTTCTTCCCCAATTAAAGTGTTCCTTTACAACTTTATGTTCATGATGTGCATTACGACATTCAGGGGTGTGGGGGTTGTGTGAAGATGTCCACTCAAGAATAACTTGGGAACACATACCGAAGTCTTCCTTTTTTATTTATTACTTACTAAACGTTCGGGTTATGCGCTTATGTACTAATTACACTAATGGTTTTATGGATTAAAAAGGTTATGTTAATAGGGAGTGTAACCTCAATTCCACGGAGTGACAATGGAAAACCTTTTAGGAATAGCCACCTTCAATACACCCGACCAAGATTCGAAACTCAATCTTACCGTCATCGGCCGTATATGATAATACGAGAGTGGCGCGTTAGACAACGCGGCAAACGAAGTCGGTGTGATCTTATTCGATTAATGTGTTGACGTAGGGGCGGTCTTATGACTTTTGGATGAATATTTATATCTGATTGTTAAGTTAAAAGTGCGTCTTAAGTAGATGGCGGGACGTTTCGGAACCCCACTTCGGCTAAAGTGTCAAAACACTTTTTTCCCGTTGACCTAATCATTGCGTGTTATGTAGCAACACTTCCCCCCTGGATTTTCCCTGCTGAATAATACCTGGTGCCAGTATATATCTGTCTGACCTGAATTTCCACTCTGGCTATTTCCATGACGACATGAAGTTAACGACCTGTTGTCCTCCTTCAATTTCGCAAAGGTTTATTTTTGTTTCTCTATGTGGCAATGGGTTTTCCCTGATGACTGGTGCCATTTTGGCTGTTGGACAAGACAGGAATAGATCGTGTCCTTGAATTATGTCGCAACCTTCCCCGGCTGTGGGTTTTAAATGATAACTGGCGCCAGTTTGGTAGCTCGACAAGACAAGCCTCCTCGATCTGTGTGACGTAATCATTGCGTGTGATGTCGCAACAATTTCCCCTGGGTTTTCCCGATGACTCATACCTGGCACCAGTTCGGCGGCTCGACAAGACAAGTAGAGACAGGAATATATCGTACATTGAATCAGTGAGCTAGTACACGAGGTCATTGATCCTGGCAACTCTTTCTCCCTCTCCCCCCTTACTATCTTACAATGGGTTTCCCGGTGACTCAAAACTGGCGACAGTTTGGCGGGTCGACAAGACAAGTCAGGACAAGAATAGATTATGACGTGAATTATGTCGATATGGGTATTCCCTAATCACAGACGCCAGTTTTGCGGGTCGACAAGACAGGAATAGATCGTTACCTTGAAACCGTGAGCTAGATCATTGACTATGGCAGCCCTCGGCAATGAGTTTTTCCCGGTGATGTAGCAACTAGAGAGCATTGACACAGCTCTAATTATGCACAATCAGGGGCCTCAGAATTCCTCAGTTAGGGCCCACTATCCCCCACCACCAAAGTTGTTTGGTATCGTCCTTCGACATACGTGGCTGAAGGTATCCGTCATGAACTGGAGGAGTAAGGTAGAAATGTTCCAGCGTTTACGTGGAGTGAGGGAGAGTAGAAAACCACTCCAGTTCATCCGAGCGAGATTCGAACCCACGACATCCCCAGCCCTAACTATATGAGTGACACGTGGCCTTTCTGGCAAAACGTGTGGTAGGGATAATTAATACAATGTTCCGGAGGGAGAAATACCTACAGTTTACATCAGTAGGGATTCTATTTTCGCCCCCGTCAGAATTAGATTAGCCTGACATTTAGACGGCGTGCACACCGGGATTCGTACCTCGATATCTTTAGAATGGTCGTACTTCCTGCACCCCACCATTTTCGGAGGGGTTTTGCCAGTCGACCAGATTTTTCTAGACCAGGTAGAATGTGTACCCGCATTTGCTTCAAACGTCAATCATCGGCCGTATCGTGACTCCCTAGACCATGCGACCATCGAAACATGTATAAAATGCTTTATGACGGTAGATTGCTACACAAGGACCTAGTCTCTTTTTTCAGTTATGGGGTTCAAATATGGTCGGATGAATTGATGGTTTTGGTGACCTGGTGGTCTAGGGGTAAGGTGTCAGACTTCTATGCTGGCGGCCGGGGTTCGATCCCCGGTCCCGGCAAAGATTTATCTGATTACCAAACCCTTCCTTCACCTCTGACAAGACATCTTGTGAATGTGAGGAATGCCAGGTCTCCACCGTGGTTCGGATTCCACGTTAAACTGTAGGTCCTCCATTTCATCTCACAATCACCCTACCATTACACATTAGCGTAAGTGCGTATAACCCGAACGGGTAGTAAGACGCGGTGCTAATAATAATAATAATTAATGGTTTCATTATCTACCTTCACGCAAATGAGGGCACACTTATCTTTTAAATTATTCATAGCTAGCAATCCCACACGGCGTTGCCCGTGGTCCACTGCGGTATTGTATTAAAAAATAGCCTAATTAAAATTTAAAAAAATCCATTTCGAGGAGCATTCGGATTTACTCCCATACACATATGTCAAAAATTTCAGATCTCTGCGTGCCGTAGATTTGGCTGGGCATCTTACACAAACACATACACACAAACACTTCCTTTTACTATTATAGATTCCTATTCCATTAATGTATAATGCGGATAGCCCAGTCGGCCGGTCCGGATCTCAAGAGAGGAAACAAGATCTAAAATCTCAATATCGAGATTTATTCCCACTGTACCCCAATGAGATTCTACGTGCAAGGAGTAAAAAAAAGATCGGTCACGTCTCTGGCAAGTTTGAGCAGTTTACCACGCCCATTTTCACCCAAATGTGGGTACATTAAATTCCTTATAATATAACATCGACTAACTAGTGAACAAGATATAAATGGCTGTAAAACCGTCTCTTTGCTTCAATTGGTGTACTAGCTATGCACAAAGCCCAGTCCCCCTATTGTATCACTGTGAAAATTTAAGTCACCATTATCAGCCATACTGGGAATTGAACTCTGGACACTTTGATCAGTGGACCGACATAGTAACGCCTCACATAAAGTGACCTGTTGCAGACAGGTGATTCCTTAGACGTCTTGATCAATGACTCTAGCCACTAGACATAGATTAAATCAAAATTATATTAACAGACAAATACCCGTCTCAAACTTCCCTTCTCAGAGATAAAGAGAAAGATTTATAAATTATTTTACAAGCATGCAGCAAATTTGTCTGGGGACAGTTACACCAAACAATATAGCTCGCCTTTACATTTTGAAATATGCTCATGAGTATATTTAAAAACAAAAATAATCCCGGGTTTGAATGTCGTGTCCCGTTGTCAATGATGGAGTATTCATAAATATTATTATTATTATTATTATTATTATTATTATTATTAGCACCGCGTCTTACTACCCGTTCGGGTTATACGCACTTACGCTAATGTTTAATGGTAGGGTGATTGTGAGATGAAATGAAGGACCTACAGTTTAACGTGGAATCCGAACCACGGTGGAGGCCTGGCATTCCTCACATTCACAAGATGTCTTGTCAGAGGTGAAGGAAGGGTTTGGTAATCAGATAAATCTTTGCCGAGACCGAGGATTGAACCCCGGCCGCCAGCATAGAAGTCTAACACCTTACCCCTAGACCACCAGGTCACCCCATAAATAATAGCTTTGGCTATTTGAAACTACCTATATGTTTTAATTTACATCCTGGTAGGTAGACATATTTTCACATTTCATCCCCTCGCAAATGGTGGTACAGCCACTAATTTCCTTGCCACGTCACTGGCTGTCCTATATATTGCGAGGGTATAAGTGGATATAAATTTGCAGAGATCCGAACCCCCGCTTATCGAACACTTCTAATACTAGGTGATAGAACTGAAATGTACAGAATTTTTGTGGCGGTAGAATGGAAATTCACAACATAACGCTATCTAAAGCGTCAGGCCCTCGATGCATAACAGCTAGTATGACGGTAGATACACACGTCAGGGGTCCGAAACCCGATATTAGCTCCGTGTCATGATGTTTTCCCGTAAGATAGGATTCCAGTAAGTTGTTCCCGGTCTCGCTCTCCATGCAAATGCGGGTTCACTTCTTTGTCCTTACCCCTTAGAGTAATTTTCATTGTTTCAAAATAAAAGTAATTATTTTGTTACCAAACCTATGTCAAATATAATCCGTTGAGCTGGAGACCCCTAACTGACCAAAGAAGGTGGCAGCCAGTGGATCAGGATTCGAACCCACTGCAGTTTAGTATACCGAGAGAGTGTTGTCTCAGCCCTAGGGGGGTAGTTTTTCACTCTTCCACTACACAAATGCGGGTTCAAATTTCTCAATTCCTAATCCGTTAGCGTAATTAGTACTTAAGCGCAAAACCCGAACGGATAGTAAGACGCGGTGCTAAAATGTGTCAAGTTCGTGTGATCTATAAATAATATGTGCGCAATTTTTTGTTTTCTCTCTTGCGTGCCGGACCGGCCATCTGGGCTATCAGCATATTTATATTAATGGAACAGGAATCTATAATAATAAAAGGAAGTGTTTGTCTGTTTGTTTGTTTGTGTGCGATATCCAGCCAAATCTACGGCACGCAGAGATCTGAAATTTTTAACATAGGTGTACGTGAGGGGGTCCGAATGCCCCTCGAAGCAGGATTTTTAAATTTTTAGCTAGGCTATTATCTAACACAATACCACAGTGGGTCACGGGCAACGAATATCAGGTTCATCTATTTCTGAAGGGTACACTGTCGGACCAGATATATCGTCTAATTTACAAATTTGCCGTTGTTTAACTATCTACATTAGAGATAGACTCTCTGCGGGCGTGTTTATTTTTTCCAGCCGCACAAATACGGGTACACGTCACGCCCTGTGACGTAAGAATGTAAGAGGGTTCTAATCCCTGCAAGTTCGACAAACGCTAATTACTTTTATAAATACAAACTTTATATTGTTGTGCCAAATTAGTAAATATAATTTATTCAGCCTTACTTCTTTCTTGTGATAAATATTAGACATGTAGAACGATAGGATGCTGTGTGTGTGTGTGTGTGTGTAAACGGACATTATAAGTTTTAATAAATATTCAGTGTAAACTAAACAAATCCACGCCATACTACTCAATATTATAGATTCCTTCATCAGCGTCTAAATTCAAACTTACCAATGATCAATCTGTTAGCGTAATTAGTACTTAAGGAGTTCAAGGTTCAAATCTTTGTCGGGTAACCTAGGGGTGTTTTCCACTCTCCCTCTGTGCAAATGCGGGCTCAAACCTCCCAATTATCAATCCGTTAGCGTAATTAGTACTTAAGCGTATAACCCGAACAAGGTTGTAAGATGCGGTGCTAAAATGTGTCGGGTTCGCGTGTGATATCTTACCTTAAACCCTGCTTCTTCTTTCAATCTGTTGTAATATTTGGTTTGGTTGAGTGTATACATAGAGAAGAGCCAGCCTCGTAAAATTTTTTAACTCTCTAAAAAGAATGCAGAGTCATATAAACCCGCCTCGGTGACGTAGTTGGCTAACGCGCCATATTCGTGTTGTGCTAGACTACCGAGGACGGGGGGAGATCAAGGTTCGAATCTCGGACGGATGAACTGGGATGATTTTTCCACTCGCTCTCGCCACGCACATGTGGGTGCAACCTTCCCAATTCCTAGTCCATTAGCGTCAATTTGATTTTTTGGAAATTAACCGGGAATATTGAATTCAAAATGAAAATCAGAGATTAGTTTCTCATTATATTTAAGAATAACCTACTTTTTTTTTACAAATACCAAATAATTTCGGGTAATTTACAAATAATTTATTTTCGAAAATTTTAATTTTGCTAAATATATTAGAACAAGTTGGTTTAAAGTTTATATTTACAGATTGGTTATTGTGATGAACAAAATTATATTTTTGTTTGGTTTTATGAATAAAACATAGTACTTATTAATTGGTCACATATTCAATCAAAAATATTATTATAGAATAATCATTGATTTTTTTCACCTTTTGGACATAACATTTCTATTTTATCTCCAGAATATATTTTTCACTATATTATATTTAAATTAACTAGAATCCTAACAAACTTTGTCTCTGTGAAATAACATTTATTTAATATTTTTATTACATGTTACAAATAGTTTGGCTCATTAAAAATACTACAATTAGTCTTATAAATTACACTATTATTGTTATTTAACCGGAGATCCTCAAGCAGATACACCAAAAATGGAAATATATTAGAAATAATTACACGAATAATATTTTTTTTAATGTTTACATGTCTTTATTAGTATCATTTTGTCACACATAGTTTGTATCTTTTAAATATATATATAATTATTACCTATGTATCTTAGCATGTGGACCCTAACTGAGGATTCTGAGGCCCCTGATTGTGCATAATTAGAGCTGTGTCAATGCTCTCTAGTTGCTACATCACCGGGAAAAACTCATTGCCGAGGGCTGCCATAGTCAATGATCTAGCTCACGGTTTCAAGGTAACGATCTATTCCTGTCTTGTCGACCCGCAAAACTGGCGTCTGTGATTAGGGAATACCCATATCGACATAATTCACGTCATAATCTATTCTTGTCCTGACTTGTCTTGTCGACCCGCCAAACTGTCGCCAGTTTTGAGTCACCGGGAAACCCATTGTAAGATAGTAAGGGGGGAGAGGGAGAAAGAGTTGCCAGGATCAATGACCTCGTGTACTAGCTCACTGATTCAATGTACGATATATTCCTGTCTCTACTTGTCTTGTCGAGCCGCCGAACTGGTGCCAGGTATGAGTCATCGGGAAAACCCAGGGGAAATTGTTGCGACATCACACGCAATGATTACGTCACACAGATCGAGGAGGCTTGTCTTGTCGAGCTACCAAACTGGCGCCAGTTATCATTTAAAACCCACAGCCGGGGAAGGTTGCGACATAATTCAAGGACACGATCTATTCCTGTCTTGTCCAACAGCCAAAATGGCACCAGTCATCAGGGAAAACCCATTGCCACATAGAGAAACAAAAATAAACCTTTGCGAAATTGAAGGAGGACAACAGGTCGTTAACTTCATGTCGTCATGGAAATAACCAGAGTGGAAATTCAGGTCAGACGGAAATATATTGGCACCAGGTATTATTCAGCAGGGAAAGTCCAGGGGGGAAGTGTTGCTACATAACACGCAATGATTAGGTCAACGGGAAAAAAGTGTTTTGACCCGTTATCCGAAGTGGGTTTCCAAAACGCCCCACCATCTACTGTCTTATGACTGTCATATAGCTTTTATCTGCCAGATAAAATGTATTTATCTATCGCATATTTGTTTGTTTGCCTATCAGAATAGGTTTTTAGTTTAAAATATTGGTTCACATGTTTAGCAGGCACAGACCCAGGTTCTAGCTACCTATAAAGTTAGAACATTTAATTCACACTTCTATAAAACTGACAAGCAATTTGTAGAGTTATAGTTATATAAGAACAAATTATTTAAATGTTAATACAATAAATGAAATTTTGTAAGCGTTGTACCAAACTATTGCCCACATTTTGGCAGACACCGAAATTATAACTTGCAAAACAACCTAGCTTCTTTGGCCATGTGACACCATCTGTTTCTTCGCACTCGTTTAGCCGCCATTATTTAACAAACGTTGAGCGTTGAAGCCACTGGCCAGCTTATAACGGTAACAACAGGGTTCATACGCATGCGTGCACCAGTAAAAATAGTACCAACCTTGCGTTTTATGCATACAAATATATTTATCCTGAAGGTAGATATCCAGCAGATAAATTCAATTCATAATACGCGTAAAATATTAAAGTGGTTGATAACTTTATCTGGTTGCTAACTTTAACCTCCCGAAAGTAATATTTATCTAATAGTGATAAGACCGGACCTAAGACTTAAAAATGTCCTATTCTACAGATTTCCTGCCACACCAGCCCTAAGGATGGTGACAGTGTGTCAGTACATTATCCTAATATTGACAAGTGTCGGTAGTTCTGAAGCTTTAAAAGCTGCAAAAATAATCTTCTAATTCAAGGTTAGATATATGATTGCCTATAATGTTTCTAAAAATTTACTTTGATCTCAGGTCAGAACCAGGATATTTTGCGTGAAACTCTGCTAGAAATAGTTTCCATCACGTCTTACAACCAGTTAGTGATTTACGCATTCAACTATTTACGCTAATGTGCTGGAGATGAGGAAGGCTAAATTTAGAAATAGGGAACCCACATTTGCGTGGAGAAAGTCTGGAAAATCATTTATAGATAACCACCCTCAGTACACCCAAACAGGATTCAAACCCTTATATCCTTGTCATTTGCAGACTAGTCCATTACAATAATGACACCTTAGACCAGGGGTGCCCAAACTACACCATAAGGCCGTAAAATGAGTTGGTCAAATTTCTTAAAAATAAATATATGTTGCCCAAGGATTCAAATTCTATACACAACCACAAACACTTATAATAATTAACTTACTTGTCACAGAAAACAACGTTAATTTTATCATGTTTTCCTTTAAATCATAGGTATCCGAATACAATATAAAATGTTATTATATCTTTTTATTTGCTGCCTACTTAATTGTGTCATTGAGCTGGTATATAATTTGCTGATATTAGATTTTTTTTTCTAAACAGGTATCGATTGTTTGAAGCAGAAAGAAACAAGCAGCCAATTTATACTTTAACTTATTTTCTCAAAGATATTTGCGATAAATTAATTGTTAGAATTTTCGTACACCCATTATTTATTCATGAAATATTTAAATTAGAATTTAACTTGATTCATTATTTCAAACGAATTTTCCAATTCAAATTTGCTAGATTTTATTATGGCTTCGTAAATGACAACTCCCCCACCTTCTTCCCGCACATGTAAGCAGGCAACTTCCTTCAAGAAAATAATCAATGGTTAAAAATGAAAACGGCTTCATCACGAAATAGGAAACCCATCTACAAGAAAGAAATTGAGTTTCTTTCTAAAAGGAAGAAAACTTCATTCCTCCTTTCCCCCCTCATCATCCTTTTAGTTGCCAACCCTACAAAAAATAGTCTTTTTTGTACGTTTTATCGCCAAGAATGAACGGACGCTTATGTCCATTTCAATTTCCAATTTATATATCTTTTAGTTCATCTTATCTACTCCCATGTTTTACTGGAAGTCTTGACTATTCACTCAATGCTAGCAACTTTTTTTTTCCTCTCGCCCCAATGCTCAATAACCTACCCTCATCTTGGATTGAACTCAATTGTGCTGGCCCCGTATCCAGCCTCGAGCGGCGCTGAGTCTCTCCGTCCGCAGTTGATGGTCTGTTGACCAGACAGAAAACTTCTCCCTCGGTCAACACAACTGGAGACGTTACAGTTCTTATTGGAATCTCAACTCTGGCTTGGGGAGGGGGTTAAGGGAGAAAGAGTGGCTTTATTGGAGTGACGTTATCGAGTAGTGGCAATCAGACAAGTTCACATCAACATTGAAAGAAATTAGCTTCATTCTTACTGGAGTGCTTCTAGAAAAGTGACAATTTAGTTCACATGACAAACTTTCGATATGGTCCAAGTATTATAATATTATAGTTTGTGTTAACTTCGTTTGTTCTGATCGTTTGGTCTATTTTATCCAAAGCCACTAGTAATCTGAAACTTGTGGGTTAACTTGTGTACCTTTTTTGGGGCTATCTTCAATTTTTGGGCAATGAATATTACACGCTTAGTGCTAGATTTGTTTGGCTTCTATGGGGCTATAATCTCATTTTTGACGCCTTTGAAGGTTAATACCCTTAAGTTATGTTGAGTCGCATATATTGGTAGTATTTGACCCTGACTTATATCCTTATTGCATTGTTTGCCATATCCAAAGTTCGGTTTGCGCTTATCACAACTCTTTGTTGGCTTCACCGTGAGTGTGTATGTGTGGCAGCCTGCAAAAGGCAGCTGACCTTAATGAGCAGTGACTTTTATCTTTCTACTCCATTCTAGTCTGTTTTGTACTTGTCATATTTATACTATCATTGTTATTGACTTTAAAAAAACATACTCTCGTTACCTTCATGCCTATTATTTCTCACGGGGAGGGATTTACAATTAACCCCCTGGAACCGTGTAGACAGACGGGAACCTCATACGCTCTGACAGGAAGATATTATAACCTCCTGAAGCCGTGTAGACAGACGGGAACCTCATAAGCTCTGACAGGAAGATATTATAACCTCCTGAAGCAGTGTAGACAGACGGGAACCTCATAAGCTCTGGAGGGAAGATATTATAACCTCCTGAAGCCATGTAGACAGATGGGAACTTCATAAGCTCTGGAGGGAAGATATTATAACCTCCTGAAGCCATGCAGACAGATGGGAACCTCATAAGCTCTGGAAGGAAGATATTATAACCTCCTGAAGCCGTGTAGACATACGGGAATCTCATAAGCCCTGATGGGAAGATATTATAACCACATGAAGCCATGTAGACAGATAGGAACCTCATAAGCTCTGGAGGTAAGCTATTATAACCTCCTAAAGCCATGTAGACAGATGGGAACCTCATAAGCTCTGACATGAAGATATTATAACCTCCTTAAGCCATGTAGACAGATGGGAACCTCATAAGCTCTGGAGGTAAGCTATTATAACCTCCTAAAGCCGTGTAGACAGATGGGAACCTCATAAGCTCTGACAGGAAGATATTATAACCTCCTGAAGCAGTGTAGACATACGGGAATCTCATAAGCTCTGGAGGTAAGCTATTATAACCTCCTGAAGCCATGTAGACAGATGGGAACCTCATAAGCTCTGACAGGAAGATATTATAACCTCCTGAAGACGTGTAGCCAGACGGGCACCTCATAAACTCTGGAGGTAAGCTATTATAACCTCCTGAAGCCATGTGGACAGATGGGAACCTCATACGCTCTGACAGGAAGATATTATAACCTCCTGAAGCCATGTAGACAGATGGGAACCTCATAAGCTCTGACAGGAAGATATTATAACCTCCTGAAGACGTGTAGACCAGATGGGCACCTCATAAGCTCTGGAGGTAAGCTATTATAACCTCCTGAAGCCATGTGGACAGATGGGAACCTCATAAGCTCTGACAGGAAGATATTATAATCTCCTGAAGCCATGTAGACAGATGGGCACCTCATAAGCTCTGGAGGGAAGATATTATAGCCTCCTGAATCCATGTAGACAGATGGGAAACCTCATAAGCTCTGATAGGAAGATATTATAACCTCCTGAAGCCATTCAGACAGATGGGAACCTCATAAGCTCTGATAGGAAGATATTATAACCTCCTGAAGCCATCTAGACAGATGGGAACCTCATAAGCTCTGACATGAAGATATTATAACCTCCTAAAGCCATGTAGACAGACGGGAACCTCATAAGCTCTGATAGGAAGATATTATAACCTCCTGAAGCCGTGTAGACAGATGGGAACCTCATAAGCTCTGGAGGGAAGATATTATAACCTCCTGAAGCCATGTAGACAGATGGGAACCTCATCTTTGCTATGAGGATTGTGGCACGTAACTATTAATCAGATTAGCTCCACTGCGGTATAAAGGACCAATATAAATAAAAAAACAGAACGACTCTATAAAGCGAATAAACTGAGTTTATGTGTTCAAGGCGGCTTGCGTACAAAGGCTCTTGTTTTCATTCGTTTATTTCCTTTTTATACTCAGAAATAATAAAGTAAAAAAAAAGTTGGAGTGGAGGTGGTCCATTTACGGGTTATGTTGTACCTCGTATTTTCACTGCTGGAAGACAACTATTTTTCTATTCTCATGACTGTGTGTTTTTTCCCCTTTGATTTATTTCTCGACTAAGAAAGAACGCGCCGACAGAAGAGAGGAGGATTTCACGCATTTAATTCCCAAGTGTGATGGTGTGAGGTGGCGGTGTCTAAGGGAAGGGGTGATGCATATTGACTACAAGCTGGTTCTGGAAACAGCCGGTTCACCCGTTCTACCGGTGCAAATCGCGTGATGGCCGACTCTTTTGTAATTCCTCAGAGGCCCGATACCTTGTATCCTTTCGTCAACAATTTGTTAAGTCAAAGTTCGTAAACAGTGTAAACAATAAAGCAAAAAAGGATGGTGAAAGGGTCAAATAGGGTATTGGAAATCTATAATAGAATGGGCATTGAAAAACGATGGAGTGAAATATAAATCTACATTTCCAAACAAATTTAATTGGAGTTAACTGCTTGTCCAATTTATTATATAACTAACCAACAAATATATTACAAATTGTGAAAATACTTTTAGGAGGTGGTTGGGCGTTGTGGATGCTCGAATATAGTGCTTCTTGCTGGATCGGGATCCCATTAGAGTTCTAGGGCCTGTTAAATAGGGCTACATGTCTAAAATTTGCAATTTATACGTTACAAGTGAATGTTTAACAATTATAAATATAAAGTGTTTATTAAAGAAAATCGTTTGACAAGTAAACCGCATGCACTTGTAGAAAGTATATACAGATCAACTTTCTTATTTGCAGCCTGTTTTCTTTCCCCATTATGGAAGCAAATAGTTGTTACTGTGTTGAGCCATGCGTGTGTGAAAGTACGAGCCACTAAGGGCCATCTTTCACTAGTTGTTGTATTGAGTCATGAGTGTGGTAACTGGTGAAAGTACGAGCCACTCGAGGCCATCTTTCACTAGTTGTTGTATTGAGTCATGCGTGTGTGGTAACTGGTGAAAGTACGAGCCACTAAGGGCCATCTTTCACTAGTTAGTTGTATTGAGTCAAGAGTGTGGTAACTGGTGAAAGTACGAATCACTAGGGGCCATCTTTCACTAGTTGTTGTATTGAGTCATAAGTGTGGTAACTGGTGAAAGTACGAGCCACTAAGGGCCATCTTTCACTAGTTGTTGGTGTATTGAGTCATGCGTGTGATAACTGGTGAAAGTACGAATCACTAGGGGCCATCTTTCACTAGTTGTTGGTGTTTTGAGTCATGCGTGTAGTGGTAACTGGTGAAAGTACGAGCCCCTCAAGGCCATCTTTCAATAGTTGTTGGTGTATTGAGTCATGCATGTGTGGTAACTGGTGAAAGTACGAGCCCCTCAAGGCCATCTTTCACTAGTTGTTGGTGTATTGAGTCATGTGTGTGATAACTGGTGAAAGTACGAATCACTAGGGGCCATCTTTCACTAGTTGTTGGTGTTTTGAGTCATGAGTGTGGTAACTGGTGAAAGTACGAGCCACTCAGGGCTATCTTTCACTAGTTGTTGTATTGAGTCAAGAGTGTGTGGTAACTGGGGAAAGTACGAGTCACTCAGGGCCATCTTTCACTAGTTGTTGTATTGAGTCATTAGTGTGTGGTAACTGGTGAAAGTACGAGTCACTCAGGTCCATCTTTCACTAGTTGTTGTATTGAGTCATTAGTGTGTGGTAACTGGTGAAAGTACGAGCCACTCAGGGCTATCTTTCACTAGTTGTTGTATTGAGTCATGAGTGTGGTAACTGGGTAAAGTACGAGTCACTCAGGGCCATCTTTCACTAGTTGTTGTATTGAGTCATGAGTGTGGTAACTGGTGAAAGTACGAGCCACTCAGGGCCATCTTTCAACTAGTTGTTGTATTGAGTCATGAGTGTGGTAACTGGTGAAATTACGAGTCATTCAGGGCCATCTTTCACTAGTTGTTGTTGTAATGAGTCATGAGTGTGGTAACTGGTGAAAGTATGAACCACTCAAGGCCATATTTCACTAGTTGTTGTTATTGAGTCATGAGTGTGTGGTAACTGGTGAAAGTACGAGCCACTCAGGGCTATATTAGGTTTTTAGTCTACTCATTGAACTTAACTTCTTTCGGACTCACAAGATGAACTTGGAAACACAAGTAGGTGACGAATTAACGTTTAGACATTAGAAAACAAATTCTGCTCACTGTAACCAGTCACCCACACTGTCAGCGGATTTGATAACCAGCCTCACCTTTGGACGCTATTTTGTACCTAGTCGCCCATTATCACCTGCTCCTCTTCATCATACGGTATCGTCCACGGCAGTCAGTAGGTTCCAGTAGAGCATCTTGGGTTTATATAGATAATGGTGGGGGTAGATGGATACAGCCGATTAAAGAGATACTATTTAGCGTAGAATTTGAAGTTTTATTTTAACTGAATATTATACATGTTGGTACCAATTAATTTAGAGAAACAAATTATTTATGACATTGATACGGATAATTATTTAGGGTAGTGGTTATATAGCCACCTGGTCTACCTCTCCTTTCACCCATCTCGAAACTATCTCTACACGTTACGAAAAGGACTTTGTGAATACAGGTCTTCCTTGTTTGCGTGCTAACCGGCCAGTGTCTCGTCTGATTCTTTCCCTCCACATAGGGTCAAACACAGACGCTAAACAGAATGTGCTGATTGGCCAGGAGTCCGCGCCAAATCCTCCCCCTCCCCTGAAAGACAACACGTGCAAGCCACAGGTGCATCTCCCAGCTTCCGGGTTCAGCTATTAATACATTGCACGATGCTTAAAATGAAAAGTAAAAGTAAATACATTTGGATTACTCTAATATTCCAACAAAGACTTTAAATAATGAAAAACTATTATATTAAAAGTTTAAAGACCTGAAAATGAAGTTAATGAATTGAAATTTAAAACATATATTGCTTAAAACTTTGGTTGTGATTTACATAACTTATATAGTCGGTGACCTGGCGGTCTAGGGGTAAGGTGTCAGACTTCTATGCTGGTGGCCGGGGTTCAATCCTCGGTCCCGGCAAAGATTTATCTGATTACTGAACCCTTCCTTCACCTCTGACAAGACATCTTGTGAATGTGAGGAGTGCCAGGCCTCCACCGTGGTTCGGATTCCACGTTAAACTGTAGGTCCTTCATTTCATCTCACAATCACCCTCCCATTACACATTAGCGTAAGTGCGTATAACCCGAACGGGTAGTAAGACGTGGTGCTAATAATAATAATACATAACTTATAATTACCATAAAGCCCCACACTTTCTTATAATTAACAATTTGATAGTAATAAAGATAATTAAATTAGGCCTAGACGAATGGGAAATGAAAAATGTTTAGTACACTCAGTATCTTGAGCGTATTAATATGCAAATAATGGCAAACTAATATAATTTTATAATAAAATGGTTGAGAGCTAAGGGCCTAAAACGCTGACAACTTTACATCACTAAGATGTGTGTGGTAGCATTCGCAATAGCAGGGCACGATGTTTTGAAAGATTGGATTGGTTAAATAAAACTATTTTGTGACAATTCTGAAAATCAAAAGATTTAGGGAGAAACCCGTTGACTTGTCAACCCAGTCTGGAACTATTCACTTAAAATATTGAGAAAACACTAAGGAGATTCCTTCCAGGAAAACGGAGGGTTTGGGAAGAAAAAAAGCACTATTTCCAGGACAAATATTTTAATAACTGGATAGTTTTACTAATGATTCTCGGAACTTAGAAAGTAAAGTACCAGTCATTGTCAACTGAGAAGTCAAGCAGTAATATATATAGGCCTACGAAGTTATATTATTAACAAAAATATGTTTTATTAGAATTTTTAATATTGAAATTGATTTATCCCGACTGTGAAAACCAGTTTTTCCCAAATTCAGTACTTGGTTATAAGTTTTCTATCCAAGTAGATTATTAGGGGGACGTGTCCGCCCCCTACCAGTCCCCTCCCACTAATGACGCCCGTGCACTTACTTAAGTTAGGTACTAGCCAAAGGTTGAGAGGACTCTTTAACGCACTATTTTTAAACGTCTACATTCTTCAACTTATCTCAGAAATATATGTTTCCTCCTGAAGTTGGAGATGTAGGGAACGTGAGAAAAAGGCAGTTTTTTTTTTCAAAATATTTTTAGTCAAAATAAATCAAATATTGTTTCATAGACTTTGTTGAGCAACTGTCAAGAGAGCCCTGGAATTTAATGACAACTTTTTCTCTTCATTTAAATTTTCTTATTCAGTGCCGCTATGTTCATGACAGATATTCATCAACAGCTGTTAATATCATCATGAAAAGAAAAGAAAACTCATGTTTCTCCTGGGGCAATATTTTATTTATTTTGATAAAAAAAGTTTTGATATAAAATCTGCCAAAATACTGTCTCGAATTTGCGTTCCCAGCACTTCTACATTGAGCACGCGTCTACCAAGCTAACATTAGCTTTATTTAGCATTTTATATTTTGTGGGGAAAACCTTCGGTTTTTGAAATGAACAGTTCATAGTTCTAATAAACAACAAAGCAGGGGACAACATTTTCATTATTACATACAAATGTTACACACATTTATTGAAGTTCTAGGGTTTTGGCAGAAAAACTTCAATAAAAGCACTAAAGTGGCTTATATAACTATGAAAATAACGTGTGAGGGGGCGGCCAGACTGAGCGAGCGCGCTTGAAAGATAGAACTGGCTCTATTTTTCAATCGCGCACGTTCGAGCCAGTACAGTCTAGTTTACAGGCGCTAGGAAATATTGTATGTTGATTAATTGAGTGCTAGAAAAACTTCTCATTTTTACATTTGTATTACTATAGGTTTAGCACACTTGCTACTAACGGCCTATATTAATTGGTAATATCATAAACCATACCTATATATGTATAGTATGATTTTGGTTGGAAGAACAGTAGAGGTTAGTTACAAAAGTTACTAAAACAATGTTAATATATTCATACATGAAGTTATTTCATCTGCAGATGTTACTTTTGATAAATATTATCAATACCTATCAAATAACACAAACAATGTAAGAAAATATTATCAATGTTGGCCCCAAAGAGATATGTTTTGATTTTATCTACTGTTCTTCCAACCAAAATCAGGGTATATATACATATATACATCGGTTTTACATATATACACATATATACATCGGTTTTACATACATACATATATATATGTGTGTAAAACCGATATATTAAATACTTCAATATTACCAAAGTAGGCCTTTACAAATAAGAATTACCATTAGTTTGGAGAGAATATGAAAAAAACCAACAATAAATAAGTTGTCAAAATCACCTTCAGTTCACTGAGCCAATATTCAAACCTTTGCCTCCCAGTCAACAGCTATTGAGTGCAACGCACCATTCCACCACTGGTGCGGCTAATCTGATTTTAAAACACTTCAGTACACTACAAATATTTGCAATGCTACCGAATCGTCTCGTCATTGGCTACTTGACTCCCCTCACCCCCTAAAATTACGTCACGGAAGGAAGTGGATGCTACGTGGGTTTGCTGCGTCATCAGTTGTCTGTATGGATGGTGGAACTCACCATACACATTTCCCAATTTATTAATTGGATGCACTTCTACCTTTTTTTCTTTTTTTATAAATACACACTATTTGTTGGAAGAATTTTTGAGGAGCAGAGATATACCAAGTGTCTTTGACAGATACACCTTCTCTGAGGAACTAAGATGCTAATTACGTGCTCGCTCGCTCGCCAGTTTGCCCACCCAGTCGCTTGCGCGCTCGCTCGCACGCTTGTCAGTCTGGCCGAACCTGAAGGCTTCCAACAATATTTGTTCCAGAAAGTACAACGATTTCCCCACAAATTTTAAATACAATGATAACGTTAATATTAAAATCAAAAAAGGTAGGCACAGCCTTAAATCTTCATAAACTCTAAATTTGTTGAACATGAGCCAGACTTTATAATCACCCCAACAAATGACGAATTATTTGTTCGCAGTTTCTTGTTTCATATTCATGAATACTATAATTCATTCGACCGGTCATTACGCGTCGCTTTTAATCGCCCAAATTGGGGGCGTCAGATATAATCCAACTGTATTGGAACTTGTTAGTAGATGTAAATTTCCTGCCATGAAAAACAACTCCCGTCAGATTAAAATAACTCTTTTGACGCTTTGTTTTGAACCCTACTTTTATTTTGATCTTTACCTAACACCTGGATGGATACATCACCTCGACATACAGTACTACCAACCTTGCCTCTTCAATAACAAAACAAAAAATTGCAATTGCTTTTGTGTGGAGAGCATGACAAACCATTCGAGCGGTCTCAACTTTCAACGACGACTTCAAAGGTTTGTCGGGGTTTTCACAATCAGCGGCAAGTGTAAGTGGTGTGACTCGAGGGTGGGGAAACAAGGAAAAGAAGAGGGCGGGAAAGAGGGGAAAAGCATCCAAGAGTCACTTGAAAGAGTTTTTTCCTTTTTTTCTTTTTTTCTCTCTTTTCTTTGATTGTGTCCGGCCAGAAAGGTGCGATTTCCTAAACCTTCAAAGGGAATACTGAATGACAATTTGAAATTATAACAGGAATAATAGTAATATGAAAGAGAAGGTGTAATTGATCTGGTTTTCATCTTGTTTAAATCTTGTACTGTCGCGATGATTTGTGATTTGACATTGAATAAATCTAGGATGATGTTCTTCATAATCTCACTGTCTAAGAATTGTGACGTAATTTTGAGGAAATGTAGGGCACTGTCTTTGTCAATGAGTTGAGGTTAAGAAGATTGATACTTTTATTAATGGTATTAGGTAAGCATCAGTAATAGGCAATGGGGGAGAGAATTAAAACTACTGTCGATTAGAAAGTACAAATGGAAAATATAAGCAAAAGGCAATTTACCGAGAGATATAAATATGAATATAGAGCAAAATAATGGTCAAATAAATAAGCTCGCAAGAGAGTTTAGACAGTCAAAAACTCTTTTCCTCAAACGTTTACCCTCATCCGTGCCATGAGTAGCCTTTGCGTAGGTTGAGAGTGGTACACCATTTAAGAAAGAAAATACCATCGGTACATTTTGCCAGGATTTGAACCCCGACATCTTCATCCCTGGGAAAACCAGACTGAATGATATGGGCTAGTTTCATATGCAAGACTGGGAGGCGTACGCAGTCCATGAAACTGGTCCAGTGCATTATGGTCTAGGTAAGTGTCGTCCTGTATTTAGTATAGCATTGCACTTGAAACGTACCCAGTCTAATTATGAAACTGGTTTTTAGTTCCCGTTACCACTGATTAGGTTCACTCAGTGATTGGTGGTGTTTTGTTCTCTAGCAACGTAACAAAGCTTCACAAATTCCTTTCTGACAACTTTACCAAGGCTTCAAATAGCCTTACCATGTTGTTATCTAGATTCTATACCAGGGGTAAGAAACTTTTTTGTGTACCTATCTAAACTTATCAAAGGTCCCATAATTATTCCTTATTTCTCTACTTTACTTTAGATTTTTTTTTCTGTACATATTATGTATTCCTTAAATTCAATCTCTCCTCAAATGGTTATGTCCCTAACTTTATATAAAAAATATTGAATAAATAAAATGTAATTTCTTATGATAAACTTTTAAAATTTCTTGTAACATTGCCGGCTATGATTAATCAAGGAAACTTGGTCGTACTTAATTATTATTTGAAGTACTTGACATATTTTTGAGTTTAAAAGACTAAAAGCTCGACTTATATTGACGGCGTAGTTTTACTACTCGCTCGACTGAAGATAGCCGCGATATGGACCAATTGCCGACCCCTGTTGGTCTAGAGTGGAATGGGAAGTGTTGTTACACCCTCATTTGCATAGGAAGTGCCTTATGGCTGTTAAAACATGTACTAGATCTACATTCATTTATTCATATGTCAAGTCATGTTATATGCATCTGTCACTTATGGGAGATATTATCAATAATTGTATCATATTTGGTCACAAAAAATATATTTGTATCTTCCAAGAATTTCCCTCTGGGTTCATAGTGTGGATTTAGACGAAATAGATCAACAAATATAAGATTTTTACTATTCGGAAAATATTAGAAAACAAATGAGAATACAACATGATGGTTCATCAATTATTCATAGATTTTAAAAGGCCTATGATTAAGTTTTTTTAATATGAAATTTTATATAGGTTTGGGATAGCCAAAAAAATCTGTCAAGCTAATTGAGGTATGTTTGACTGTTACGCGTGGCAGGGTAAGGGTTTAATGGTACTTATCAGATACTTTCGAAATACATGATTGGTTGAAACAAGGAGATGCACTTTCCTCATTACTTTCTAATCTAACCTGTTATTAGGGTAATGCAGAAGAGTAGGCAAGGGTTGACGTTAAACGGTACAATGCAGCTATTAGGATACACAAATAATTTAGCTTTACTGTGCAATAGTAATGAAGGTGTAGCAAGAAATGCAGCCATTTTACTGGAGGCTAGCAAGGAAATAGTTATAGAAGCGAAGGCTGAAAAGACACAGATTGAGGACGATAATTTAGATATTACTGCGAACAACATATCATTTGACAAGGTTAGTGAGTTTAAATATTTAGGAAAAATTTAACTAGCTATAACAATATTAGAGTGGAAATTAAGAAAATAATACAGTTGGGAAATGAATATACTATTAGGTCAGTTAGTTATCAACCTCCCGCCTGCTTTCAAGGAATGTAAAACTCAGAATATACGAAACAATTCTACCAGTTGTTTTCTATGGGTTCACGTGAAACCTGGTCTCTTAGCTATATAACGAAAATCAATTTAGGGTGTTTTAAAACAATGTGCCTAGGAAGATATTTGGTCCAAAAAGGGATGAGTTTACTGGGTAGTGGAAGAGGTTACATAATCATGAGCTACATACCCTGTACTCATCACAAAACATCGTTAGGATAACCAAGTCTCGCAGATCACGGTGGGCAGCACATTAAGTGTGAATGGGAGATTTTAGAACCTGGTTCAGGTTACTGACTGGTAGGCTAATATCAATGGGAAGAGACAGTTGGGAAGACCTAGATGCAGATGGGAGGATAACATTAGAATGAACTTGGGGGACGTACATAAGAGTATATACCCAATCCCGCTGTTCCTTTGCGGGGTAAGCAATAAACGAAGCACATGTCTCAGAAAACAAATCCGCATTTAATCCATCGTCACTAACTTTCTCCACACTTCTCTATCCTTGAATACTCCCCTCGCTTCAACAACATCCATACACCGAGTTACACATGCTCTTTTATTCTTAAAGCTCGTAATGTTTCTCCTTTTCACAGATTTGTCTACAGCGTTTAGCCACGTCTTACATGGCCTCTCCCATCCTTTTGATCCACTCTCTCTTCCGTCACTAAAGTCACTCATCCTCTCAAAATGCCCAAGCCAACGTAAGAATCTTCTTACACATTGACCCATTGGATTCTCTTTTAAACCTCACTCCTTCAGCACCCATTCATTACTGTCTCTGTTTAGACGGGTGTTTCCACAACAATTTCATAGATATCTCATTCCAACCGCATTCACCTTGCGTTTGTGTTTCTCCTGCCAAACCCACACTTAACATCCATTTAACAATGTTGTAGTTAATATGGAGTGTAATATATTGAACTGGATAGAGCTAGCTAAGGATAGAAAGGTACGTAGCGTTCTTTTAAAAGTGCAGCAATCAACTTTCGAGTTCTTAATACCACAATAGTAAGTAAGTAGGTCTTCCTATGAAATCTGGACTGTAGTTATTTCCATTGGATGATCCAGAACTTCAAGGGCTGGAACTTCTCGTCCAAAAGAGATGACAAGTGACAGTATCTATTCCCCTCCCCCCCTCCCCCCACCCCTAACAAGTTTTACATACATTTTGGTTTAGTTTAGTTAATGTACGGTGACCATAAAATATGGCTCAAAGGCAAAGGTGTGTTCCTAACAAATTAAAAACTCTTATCATATTTTAACTTTCATATCTCGGAAACTATATTAACAATAAATGTCGTAGCTCCAAGATGTAGTTAAATGGGGGAGTGGATCAATCGTTTTAATGCTTCAGAACCGTCATTCCCACAATAAATACCACAGTGGGAAGATATTTCCTTTCAAATAGCCAGCGCCGTCTGGATAGTTGATTCGTACACACAATTAAATCACAGCGATGGATAAAAGTCAAAAAAGTTTTTTTTAACCCGGTCTTAATATTCGTGTGGGCTGGACGCGTATATTCATCACACTAATAGAATAGAGATGAGGAAGGTATGTATATATATAATTTAGCACCACGTCTTACTACCCGTTCGAGTTATACGCTTTAAGCACTAATTACGCTAATGGATTAGGAATTGGGAAGGTTAAATTAGAGGAAGTGAACCCGCATTTGCGTGGAGGGAGAGTGGAAAACCATTTAGGAAAAACCACCCCCAGTTCACCCAACCGAGATTCGAACCTCGATCTCCCCGTCCTCAGCAGTC
>CABFVX010005383.1:25873-51635 GCA_902151425.1 Timema shepardi
TCCTTACATTGTATAAGTATGTCCTCGAAGCCTACGCTTCGTCAATGTCCGAGCCTAATCCAAGAGTGGTCTCTATCTTGATGAACAGTCTTTTATATGGTGCAAAACTCATCGAACACTCGAGACGGAATTACACAAGGGTGGGGATCACAGAGTTCAAACACACGGAAAGGGGGGAGATGCGCTGTACTAGACGCGTTGAGAATCTTCTATCAAAGCCTCAGCGCTTCTACGCTTTTCTAGACGTCCATGTTGTTATTGAGACAGGTGGTGGTGCATAGTGGCAAAATGCAGCACTAGGATCATCGCTCTTAGATGTTTCAATTTTGTTATCGTGTGTGGACGTTCTTTTCCGCGCGCTCGTCCGGTTGGTGAAATTGGGTAAGTGCTGTTTTGATTGACTAACCCACTTTAAGATACCTTGTAGCAATAATTGCTACACCCCTATGCGGGCTAAGAAAAATAAAATAATAAAACTGATATATTAATTTAAGTATAAAAAATTGTTATTCCAATGCCCTTGCCTATTTTGGTGTTTAATAAAAGTATTAACATCAGTGGTGGCCTGTAGATAAAATTAGTGGGGGTGCTGATCCAGAAAAATTTTAGCCTTTGTTTTAAAATTGTGTGAAAGGAAAAAAAAAGTATGAAAAAGAAAATTTATTCAGAAACTAAATAAAATCTTAACAAAAAAAACATTTTTTACTTACGGTACTTTAACTTAAATTGTTACAGTTCTAGCTTGATCTATTTATTTAAAAACGAAATCCATTCTTCTTGTCTTAATTTGCACAAAATGTTCAATAATTTTCTCCTTGATCTCTGGATGACAATTGAGAAAAATTTTCTCCATTGAAAGTACTGCAAGCACATTTAGTCTTTCTGTTAAATAAAAGAACTGAAAAAAAAAAGAATTAAATAGAATAGCTGGAAGCAGAATAATAATCTAATTCTACACTCTTCTACACTTTATCACATTCAAGAATATGGTACACAGTTTTTAAGCACAACACACGCAGAGTAAAAAAAACAACTTCCTTCCACCATCACGTCAAAGCCAGCACTGCGATAACAACAGTGCTCTTCTACCTGGCAGGCCCGCTTTCCTACGCCCCCCCCCCTATGTGCGCATGCGCACAACAGTCAAACACGTCACTGGCACTGTGAAGCGCATAGTTCCATACAAAGATTTTTGTATCCTTTTCATAAACTGCTGGAAGGCTACTGAAGTACTGACATTAAGCCTAAGGAATATATATTGTACTACAAAAAAAATAGACTCATTATATTAAATGTTATCGATAATATCAAGTGGAAATAGGGGGTGCTGCAGTTCCGCAGTGACTATACACGAGCCGCCACTGATGAGCATTCAAGCGGCGTTATTAGAGCGTTGGACAGGGTTCTTACTACCTGATCAGGTTATACTCCACTGTACTAATTACACTATGGGTTAAGGATTACGAGGAATTCATTTAGAGAAAATGCACCCACATTTTCATGGAGGAAAAGTGGAAAACCTTTTAGGAAAACCTCTTTCAGTACACCCAACCGGGATCGAATTCTGATCTTCCAATCTTCTGCAGTCTAGTCCAACACGAGATTAGCGCGTTAGACCAGGCGGCCATTGAAGTGGGTCATTTGACAGTAACGAATTACTCATAGCATAACACACGTTTCAACAAATGGATAATACATTTGTACCCGAACGGATATGAAACCAAATCCCTAATGGTTGACAATAGACCCCCTTCAGTGGCCGAATGGTCTAAGGTGTCACTCTTGAGTTAGATTGGCCTGCTGTTAACTGGGAGTTCGGGGTTCGAGTCCCTGTCGGGTTTACTAAGGATAGTTTCACCGAAATGATTTTTCCATTTTCTTTTTAAGCAAATGCGGGTAATTTGCCTCTAAAATGCTTCCTTCTATATCCCTCTCCCATTATAGTAATTACAATATATGCGTGGAAACTGAACAGTTAGTATAAACAGTGATGAAAATAGAATAATATCTGTAAGATAAATATAGTTAATTTTAGTCACTGTTGCCTACTCTACATATAGCCTAGTCACAGAACAACTATACTCAAATTTTCTTACGAATGGACATGTCTGACAGCTAGAAAAAGTTACATGATCTAATTTCACGTGTTCACACGTCACGTCACGTGATCTTCAGTGGCCACTCATGATCTATATTATTATTCCACATAAAATAACACAACTAACATGCTAAAATGTTTTCAATGTTGACTGCAAGGCAATATGTTTGTATTTTCTGGTAAGGCTCGTATGCAAGGATGATCCTGAGCACGGCCAGAGTACAGGCAGAGTATGAGCCTCGTACTAGTATGATATATGACGCATTATCTTGAGTCTCACCAAAGTCCCGGGCTGGCTCAGGCTATACTCTGCCCGTACTCAGAGGATATTTCCACAACATGGCGCTGCGCGCATAGACGATCGAGACAGCTGTATTCACGACAGGCCTCATGCACTGCTAGTGCTCAGCCTGTACTCTGGCCGTCATCGTCCTTGCATACGGCCTTAGAGTGGTAGGGTGGTAGAGCGGCAGAATGGTAGAGTGGTAGAGTGGTAGAGCGGTAGAGTGGTAGAGTGGTAGAGTGGTATAGCGGTAGAGCGGTAGAGTGGTAGAGTGGTAGAGCGGTAGAGTGGCAGAGTGGTAGAGTGGCAGAGTGGTAGTGTGGCAGAGTGGTAGATTGGTAGTGTGGCAGAGTGGTAGTGTGGCAGAGTGGTAGTGTGGCAGAGTGGTAGAGTGGCAGAGTGGTAGAGTGGTAGAGTGGCAGAGTGGCAGAGCGGTAGAGCGGTAGAGTGGTAGAGTGGACAGAGTGGTAGTGTGGCAGAGCGGTAGAGTGGCAGAGTGGTAGTGTGGCAGAGCGCTAGAGTGGCAGAGTGGTAGAGTGGCAGAGTGGTAGTGTGGCAGAGTGGTAGAGTGGCAGAGTGCTAGAATGGCATACTGGCAGAGTGGTAGAGTGGTGTCTGATTTCTAAAAGGCGGTAATTTCCCACATTTCAAAGCGGTACTCTCTTCCAGTTGTCAACATGGAGTCAACTTGATTGATGATCCAACCTCGTTCTACAAATTCCTAGTTATGACAGTGTTTTTAAACTATATTCGACAATCATTCCACAAGCATGACCTCGACTGCACCTCCGAAATCAAGACTCAGTCTCAATGTCCCTCAAATTATGTGAGGATTTAAACATTTTATTTAAATTTTTTGATGACATTTGCACTTCACCAACATTCAGTTTACTTCCCTTGCGAGATTTCCTTTTAGAGGACACATCTTTCACTGACGACATCTCAAACTAGACTATACATAAACACCAAATGCTGGCCAGTAGAACCAAATCGCTAGCGCTCACGGCGTTAGTGCCACGAATTAAAAGATTCGAAGCGGAACGCTTCACTTGTAACACGACTAATTCTCTATTTCGGGATGTTAATTAATGAATTCTTACATCAAATTAGATCAATTGTAACTACATCCATTGTTTTATAAGTAAAACACGTTTTATTATTATTAATATTATTATTAACATCGCGTCTTACTACCCGTTCGGGTTGTACGCACTTACGCTAATGTGTAATGGTAGGGTGATTGTGAGATGAAATGGAGGACCTACAGTTTAACGTGGGATCCGAACCACCGGGGAGGCCTGGTATTATGCACATTCTCAAGATGTGATTAATACAAGTATTGTCATAAGTGAAGGAAGGGTTTAGCAATCAAATAAATCTGTGCTGGGACCGGGGATAGAACCCTGGACCCCAGCACAGAAGTCTGATACCTTACCCCTAGACCAGCAGGTCACCTTAAACCACGTTATAAAATGTAAGATCCAACTAATCTTCTCCTTTAAAATAAACAACAAATTGCTAGCAAAACAGTATTGGCGAACTTTACATAGACTTCACACTTACTTTTCTATATACTTTACGTCCACGCATGCGCATTTCTCTGTGACATCATTGTAAGCTGCTCCTAGCGGTAGCGCCCCAAACTAGTTTATGGGATAAGCTAGTCCTATAAGAGTGCCCGCCCCATGAACTGGAATGAAACCAGAGCGGCATCCAGAATTTTAATTTCTCAAACCTGCGGCGTCGTTTTCCGTATCAAACAGTACAAACAAAAACTAAAGCGGCGTCGCTGTATCGCTCACCGCTCGCTCCTTGCCACCCGAGCGTAGCTGAGGCTTAATACGTATCAAAATTCAAATAAATACGACCTAAGAACTCGATCGTTTGCTAATTATTTATATTTTTTTATCACTTGAGATGAGTTAACTAGCGAAACTAATTTTTAGTGGCAACTATATTTAAAAGGATAGCCAGATCACAAAGCCATATTCATACGCCGTTCGGCCTAAGCTCAAAACATGTCTTGTCAAATTTATTTAAAAATTGGTACGCGCATTTGGTGGTAATCTTGGGATCAAATAGACGGGTGAAACACCTAAAGGTTGAGTTAAAAAAAAGTACCTCAATCCGCTTGGTTAATTTAAGACAGATTTTTGTCTCAGTCTGCAGCCCAACAACTG
Organism: Timema shepardi; assembly: GCA_902151425.1. Lineage (NCBI taxonomy): Eukaryota > Metazoa > Arthropoda > Insecta > Phasmatodea > Timematidae > Timema > Timema shepardi. The sequence goes on from CABFVX010005383.1 coordinate 30,435, forward strand.
AACGTTCATGAACATGACCCGGATTTTGATAGATCTTTCATTTTTGGGAAAGTAAAAACAGTGCTTAAGTGTTCATAAATTATGCTCATAATTCACCAACTGAGGAAAAGTTTTTTATAGGCATTCTTTGGTCATTTTGGGTATTTACGTTAGATTTTCTTGGTTTGAATTCAATATTTTGTTTGTTAAAGGCATTTCCTTGCATATACATTTTTTAGTTTCAATTTACAAAATTTCATATTTAATTTAGTCGTGTGCCTTCATATTTTTAGCTCCTTTCCTTGTGAGTTTGACGTCATTTTATCAAGTCTTTAGGCCATTTGATAGATAATTTTTTGATAATTCATAGGCCATCAATGTCCGTGTTCTGATCATGACTATGGCTGAGGCGGTGGGTGGTGGTCCAGTGCCTTTAGGTGTCAAGTGATAAGGTTGAGCTGGAGTGTAGGGTGAGGGGGGTGGGTGGAGGGGAAGGCACCTACAAGCTCTCGCAGGATCAAACGACGCGAAGAGTTCACTCCTCAAACACTTTTTGATTGTTTGCAATCTTCAAGCACAAAGACTTACTCGACTTTATCGCCGCAGAATTAGGAGTGGAAGATGAAAGGAGGCCATGAGAATCCTCACAAAAGATGAAGGAGTCAGCAGCAAGGATGTCACAGAAAGAGTAATAGAGTCCTTGAAAAACATTCTTGTTCGTCAAAGTAAAGACTTTGTGTCTTTGGTAAAGTTGTATAGTGTGGCACCAAGTTAAGACACCTTTTTCCTTTCGTGCCGCGTTTTACTATCCGTTTGGGCTATACGCTTATGTACTAATTAGGCTAGTTTGTTAGATATAAGGAAAGTTAAATTTTGATTAAATATACACGCATTTTCGTGGAATGAGATTGGAAAACAATTGAGGGGAAAACCCCGGTATACATGACCGGGATTCTAACCTAGACCTTCCTGTCATCAGCGTCCAGTATATTGCGAGACTGATGCCTTAGACCATTAAGAGCATTCCCACTTATGTGCTAGAATGGTTTAAGGCGTCAGTCTCGCAATACACTATAATGCTGAGGACGGGGCTGTCGGGGTTTGAAACCCTGTCGTGTGCACTAAAATCGGATTTTACAAATAGTGGTTTCACACTCTTTCCACGCAAATGTGTGTACACTTATTCTAAATTCAATCTTCCCCATTCCTAACACATAAACGCAATCGGTATATATGCGTATATCTCAAAAACCAATTCTAAAAAAAAAGTCAGAACGCGTTCCAAGCAAAGAAATAGATGAGCAGCTATCCCGGCCAAGATTCACCCAGAGAACAGTTTTCAACATTTAACATTAAATAAATACTTCAAAATGAGTTTTAAAATAACAGAATTGTATAGTATCAAGGTTAGGAATATACTATGTAGAGCACGCACATAATAATTAAATAGAGTTAAAATAAAATGACATAATAATTATTATTAAAATAACAAAACATTGAAGTAGTGTAAATAATGTAATTTAAATTCATTTTCAAAGACCTGAATTAAAAAGTATATACATATTTGCTTATAGCTTAGAAACTATTGGATTTATAAAAAATATATTTGAAATAAAGACAGTTATCTTTAATGTTATTACAACTTTACAATGAAAAGCTATTTCATATCTCAAATAGTTGTAGAAAAATGATGAAAATTGGGAAATTTTCCCCATGTAAGCACCCTCAAAGTCATTTTAATGATAAAATGAAAGTTATCATAGTATTTATAATAGTAAACAATGTCTAGATAGAAAATGTAATCAAAATTGTTAGAGAGAGTTTCAAGAAAGTCTATTTTCTCTCCTTTTCCCCTCTTAGTGAACTACCCTTAAATTTAGGGTTAGATATCTAATTCCAAAAATCCTTCGGAGGGACCTTATAAACCCCAGATACCAAGTTTTAGTCCAATTGGTAAAACAGTTTCGTCTCTAACCCGAGGTACACATAGACAGACGGCATTGTGAAAAACACTTTTTTTTTGTTTAAGGGGGGAAACGTCGACCTTTATCAAAATATCGAGTTAGAATTTTTTGGCGATCACAATAGGTACTTTCTCTCCGAGATGCCGAAAGAAAGTAAAAATATGCTTTTCAATATTTATAGCGGCTATGCTTTTAAAGCTCACTATTCTGCCTCTTATGAGCTTCAAGGTTACTGGTAGTATTTATTTTTTACCGGCTGGAGCATCCGGACAACTGGGCGCCATCAATTGGGCGCGGCCAACTGGGCGCTTGTGACCTGGGCACCACCAAACCTGGATGCGGCCTTTAAAGTGTGTGTTTTAATCCTAGACAAACCTAAAATTAGGTTAGGCTAGGTATTTTTCATGTTTTTTATACGTTTAATTTTAATTTTTTAAATATCAAGTGATCTAACTTTATAAATTAAAACAAATTAAGATTCCCATGATATGATTTTTTTCAAAACAACTCCAAAAATGAATCTTTACGTAAAAAAACAATCATTACGTTTTCACACTGGAGCCCAGTCTTGCCAGCACCCAGTTGGCCGTGCTCGGTTGGAGGAGCCCGGTTGTCTTAGACCAGGGGTCGGCGAACAGGGGTAAACTACCCCAAATGGGGTAAAAATGAAATTCTTGGGGGTAGCAAGGACTCTATAGACATAAATAAAATTATATAAAATGCGCGTTCCTTGTTACGACAGAAATGTTTCTTCTGGCAACACTGCATCTGGCCAATGTAATAGACGTGTTTAGGGGACGTCACACCATGTTGAACTTTAATATTTAGCTGCTATTTTTGAGTATGTGAATGCAGTGAACATAGAATTGCAACGAAAAAACATCAATATTATTTCAGTCAGAGAAAAGATTTCAGCGTTTGGCTCAAAGCCTTTATATTAGAGACAGAAAGCAGAACAAAATAAAATAGCTTCCTTTTCTAAGTTATTTTCGTTTTTGGAAGATTTTGAAAATATTACTTTTGACGATATCAAGGATACAGTTATAAGGCGTGTTACCAAACTCAAAGAGCTGTTCTCTGTTTACTTTCCATATCTTGATCCATATACTGTCAGTTGTGAAATTGCTGATGTACCAAAAGAGCCTCAAGAGCTGGTAGAGGCACTTCTTGAACTTCGGCCCAATAATGAACCACGTATTGAATTTGAAAACAAAGCAAATCTGTCATAATTTTGGATGTCAATGGCTACAAAGGCTTTCAAAATTGCAAATGAGAAGTCAGTCAAAAGGTTGCTGCCTTTTGCAACAAACTACCCCCACGAACAAAGATTTTCCACTCCAATGAATATAAAAACAAAGCAGAGAAATCCATTGGACTCCGAAGACGACATTCAAATTGCTCTGACATCAAAACTCCCCAATTTTGATGTTATTGTATCAAAAATGAAACAACCTTATTTCTCCAAAAACCTGAAGTGAAAAAAGTTTTCGAAAAAAATTATTTTGTTTCATAATGAGGATATTATTTTATTTTATATTTTTTATATATCTAATTGTATTCTCTGTATGAATATAAATAGATTCAATAAACCTTTTGAATTTGAAATATCTATTCTATGATTTTCTCTCTTTCAAACCAAGGCGGTAGCGTCGGCGTTAGTAAATATATTTAGGGGTACTAGGTAAAAAGTTCCCCAACCTCTGTCCTAGACCGGCCAACTGGTGTACCCGTTCTTCGCACGGGGAATATATTAAGTAGCCTTATTATTTTAAGTGAGCTATATAAAATTAATCAGAGGGAAACGTAACCCAGTCTAAAATTAGGTTTAAATATTGATCCTTTATTGGTTTAATTTGTGCATCAAAACGCGAATTTAAGCACATTGTCTAAATAGAGATATAATGTAAAATTGGTTAAAGAGTTGTATTTTTCTTCTTCTAGGATTAATTTATAGCTTATAACTTTTCTCTAAACAATATTCTGAACTCTTGGTTGTTGGTGCTAGTAAAATAAATGGTACGGCGCACAGCACAGACTTTCTCTCACTTTCTATAAACTCGTAAAATTTCTGAACGGAATAATGTACATTGTATCATCACCACTCAACATAAGAACATGAATAAAATAATATACAATGATATAGAATCTAATTGAGTCTAAAATCGAGATAGATCATTGCTGTACAAACATTTCTCCTAAGAGGTTTAAGGAAAAATAACATACTTTTTTTTAGATACTTACTTATATTTAATTACTCTATGGCATTGGAGAATTATTGTGCTAAGACTTAAGTAGTATATGTTTACAACTAAAGCTCACAAAACTGTATTAATATATTTGCAAATATCTCAGAAACTGTTGCTTTTATAAAAATATATGTCAAATAAAAGTTTTTTTTATTTCTAATAGTCCTACCATTTTGCAATGATAAGTTGTTTAGTATCTCAAATAGTTGTGGAGATAAGGAAATTAACGCTTCTGTAAAGTACCCTAAAAATCATTTTCATGGGAAAATGAAAATAGCCAATTTATTTATAATCTTAATCAACGCCTAGATACGAATTTTAATCAAAATCGTTGGAGCAGATTTTGATAAAACCTATTCTTTCGCTTTTCTCCCCTTATAAAACTACACTTGATTTTAAGTTTTAATAAACACACAGGCAGACGGCATTGCAAAGACTATTTTTTAGGGTTCGGGGGGTCATGGGACGTCGATATCCATCAACATTTCAGGTTAGATTCTTTTTACGGTCGCCATACTTAAACTATAATGTCCAAAAAGTTAAAAAAATATATATAATTGCGTATAGATTGAAAGTTTTTGATTTTATAAAAATATGTTTCCAATAAAATATTTGTATTATAAATATATATCCATATTTGTAATGCTAAGTAATTTCATATCTCAAATAGTTTCGGAGATATTATAAAAAAATGTTAATTTACGCATCAGACTGGAGCCCTTAAAGCCATTTGGCCGAAATATTGAGAGTTTCTATTTTGTTTGGGATATTTATTAATGTGTATAAATGAAATTTAATAAAAATAGTTAGAGCTGATTTTGAGAAAATCGTCTTTTTATCTTTTTGCCCTTCAGTAAACTACCCTTAATTTTAGGGTTGGATATCAAAATCCAAAAACTCCTCGGAGCAACCCTATGAAAACCCTAGATATCAAGTTTTAACTCAATCGGTAAAACAGTTTAGGCTCTAGTTGGAGGTACAGACAGACGGAAATTAAAAAACCACTTTTTCGGATTCAGGGAGTCATGAAACGTCAAGATTCATCAAAATCTCGAGATTCAATTTTTTTGACGATTACCTTACTTTCTTTACCTGTTAGAGAGAAAGTAAAAAGATGTCATATAAATGGTTGTTAAAAAGTTTAAACAAGTAAATGTTACACAATGCTGTAACAGTTTATTGTTTAGAAAAGAAATTATTCATTTTCAACATTTCTGACCCAATTCTCTATTTTGAAACTACCGTATTAATTTTTTTTTTACTTTTCTAGAGAACTTAAAGGCTGAAATGTCAGGGTAGACTATAAGACTAAGTCTCTCCAAAACTCTTACCGGACAGTTAACGAAAATAAATAGTGAGGTTTTATATGCTTTAAAAAATATAAAATCACTACCCAAAGCGATGATGAAACTGAATAAAATGTTTCTTGCAAGGATAGAATATCTCAGAAATGAATTCCTCCACACACCAGGACAGCCGAGGATAGATAAAGTCCATTGGCAGATCCAGAGCACTAGCCCATCCAACCAGGAGAGTAGAGGTTATATAAGGTCGACTGGCCAGATCTAGCACTAGCTCCATCCACCTAGGATACAATATTATTGTTTTCTTTCACTTACCATATTGAAACTACCCACACTTTGTATCTAATTTAATTTTTTTTAGTTGTAATCGATACCTTTGTATACCCATCCCTCTTCCCCTGTTATTAACTTCAAGAAGAAGCTAGTCGCAATTAACTTATGTCAAGTGGTTTGTGACAGGTGTGAGGGGGATTGGGCAGCTGTAAAGTAAAGGGGGGACGAGGGGGTGGCTAATACATAATCGAGAAGATTACTATGCAGGCTAGTCGTGCATGAAACATATTTACCTTCTACCCGACCTGAAAACACCCATTTGAACTACAAATTAAATGAGAAAATACGCTAACCAATGTCAAATATTTAATCGAGTCGTTATATTTAAATAAAATATAAATCACACTATTTATTTACGTTTAAAGGTTTCAAGTAAGAATTATTTTATTTAGTTGAGCTACGGATTTTTATAGCTCAAGAAAAATCCAATGACGTCGGCTTGGTTTGAATAAACGAACATTGGGTCCTGAGGCGAGCACTTTATCTCAAAACCACAAAGGTCGACAAGAATAATATTTCACGTCCAAAAAATACAATACATGACAAGTGAGTCAATCAATATAATTAGTATTTTTTTAAATGATAGTGTATATATAATAACGGTTGCCTTTCTAAAAATATCTCCTAGTTACTTTCAGTTTTGATTTTGAAAACAAATATAAACTTATAGTTTTTTAAATTCGGGTATATGAAAATTAATTTGATTATTATGCTTTTTGGTGGACAAAGATGTTTTTCTTTTCTCAATTTTTCTGTCAAATTGTTCCTAGTTCCTAGTGCCATAGCATATGCAACAATGTATATTATTTCATTTATGCTCTTTGGTGTAGTGTTTCCATAAACATGTATAGACCTAGTATTTCGTTTACAAATATTATGAGTTTTTAGTAAAGTTTTATTTTAAGATGAGCGAGAGAAATTCTGGGTGGTGCGCCGTATCATTTTTTTTTAAAATAAATTCATTATTACAATTTTATCTTTGAATTTTTAAACACAATACTAATACTATTTTTTAATAATACAATCTCTTCTTAAATACCCTAAGATGTACCTTGACAATTTTAGCGGCTTGATCAGTGGGTCGTGAGTATAAGATGGCTGCGTAGCCTGTGTGATCACCGATGTGGGTCAAAATGGTAATAGCAGAGTTAGTGTAGAGAAACGCCTGTTTTATTTGCAATAGGCAACACGCATCGTAATCATGCTTGGCAGTACAGTCGGATGAAAAATTTCAGGATTTGTCACCTACGAGTATCAAACGACCGTTATATTTAGATAAACAAGCTTGATTTGTTCTTGAAGTAAACGCATCTACCAATATTGAAATTTTACAGAACGACAATTAAATATTTTAAATTTTATTAACATGTTTAGATAATAAATGTAAAGTATTTTGTAAACGGCATTGGGCTTATAAAACTTTCTTTCCACATTGAGTTTTAGATTTTCTCCGTTGACCCCTCCAACAAATTAAATGTGTCATTCATTAGCACCAAATGGTTGTAATGGATGAAGGAAGTGGAGGATTAGTGAACAATATACGTGAACAAACCATTCACCACTCAAAAGCGGGCACTGATTAGTAGTTTTGTTCTCATCGACTTTTGGGAACAGTTGTACATTTGTGACGAGTACATCTTGGCGTAGGTTAGGAGCAGATGAAACAGGCTGTTCTCTGAGACAACGCAAACAGCTTTTAAATACTTTTGATTATCTTTCTAAACATGTTGGAAGATCATCTCATAATATAGTCACCGCTAGTCCGGCCTAATACGAGAGTAGCACGCTAGACCATGCAGCCATCGCCTACTTTAAAACTCATTTTTAGAAATTTATACTTTTTATTATTAATAAACTGAACTGTATTCTACAATTTGCTATGGTCCTCTAAACTATGTTTTTAATTTTCAATATACACTTTTTTGCTTTTCTGCTAAAAAAAAAAGTTGCAACTCTTGTAGTCAACTCAAAATTAATCAGTTTTGTAAAATTTATTTAAGATTTAAGTTAAACCTAATTAAAAAATTGCACGCTTTTTAATCTTCTTCTTTAGTTCTGAGCCTGTCCCACTCCCTCCCACTAGTGAGATGGAGCAGCAACAGCTGTTATTTTCTGCCACGGGTACAGCTGTGACGGCCACACAAACAACTAGGGAGCCAACCTGCTCCCACAACACAAACAACCAGGGAGCGAACCTGCTCCCACAACACAAACAACCAGGGAGCCAACCTGCTCCCACAACACAAACAACCAGGGAGCCAACCTGCTCCCACAACACAAACAACCAGGGAGCGAACCTGCTCCCACAACACAAACAACCAGGGAGACAAACTGCTCCCACAACACAAACAACCAAGGAGCGAACCTGCTCCCACAACACAAACAGCCAGGGAGCCAACCTGCTCCCGTGACACAAACAAGCAAGGAGCGAGCCTGCTCCCATGACACAAACAACCAAGGAACGAACCTGCTCCCGTGACACAAACAACCAAGGAGCGAACCTGCTCCCAAGACACAAACAACCAGGGATCGAACCTGCTCCCATGACACAAACAACCAAGGAACGAACCTGCTCCCGTGACACAAACAATCAAGGAGCGGAACTGCTCCCGTGACACGAACAATCAAGGAGCGAACCTGCTCCCACAACACAAACAACCAGGGATCGAACCTGCTCCCACAAACAACCAACCAAGGAGCGAACCTGCTCCCACAACACAAACAAACAAGGAGCGAACCTTCTCCCACAACACAAACAACCAGGGGGCGAATCTGCTCCCATGACACGAACAAACAAGGAGCGAACCTGCTCCCGTGACACGAACAATCAAGGAGCGAACCTGCTCCCACAACACAAACAACCAAGGAGCGAACCTGCTCCCACAACACAAACAACCAGGGAGCGAACCTGCTCCCACAACACAAACAACCAGGGAGCGAACCTGCTCCCACAACACAAACAACCAGGGAGCCAACCTGCTCCCACAACACAAACAACCAGGGAGCCAACCTGCTCCCACAACACAAACAACCAGGGAGCCAACCTGCTCCCACAACACAAACAACCAGGGAGCCAACCTGCTCCCACAACACAAACAACCAGGGAGCCAACCTGCTCCCACAACACAAACAACCAGGGAGCGAACCTGCTCCCACAACACAAACAACCAGGGAGCGAACCTGCTCCCACAACACAAACAACCAGGGAGACAAACTGCTCCCACAACACAAACAACCAAGGAGCGAACCTGCTCCCACAACACAAACAGCCAGGGAGCCAACCTGCTCCCGTGACACAAACAAGCAAGGAGCGAGCCTGCTCCCATGACACAAACAACCAAGGAACGAACCTGCTCCCGTGACACAAACAACCAAGGAGCGAACCTGCTCCCACAACACAAACAACCAAGGAGCGAACCTGCTCCCACAACACAAACAACCAGGGAGCGAACCTGCTCCCACAACACAAACAACCAAGGAGCGAACCTGCTCCCACAACACAAACAACCAGGGAGCGAACCTGCTCCCACAACACAAACAACCAAGGAGCGAACCTGCTCCCACAACACAAACAACCAGGGAGCGAACCTGCTCCCACAACACAAACAACCAAGGAGCGAACCTGCTCCCACAACACAAACAACCAGGGAGCGAACCTGCTCCCACAACACAAACAACCAAGGAGCGAACCTGCTCCCACAACACAAACAACCAGGGAGCGAACCTGCTCCCACAACACAAACAACCAAGGAGCGAACCTGCTCCCACAACACAAACAACCAGGGAGCGAACCTGCTCCCACAACACAAACAACCAAGGAGCGAACCTGCTCCCACAACACAAACAACCAGGGGGCGAATCTGCTCCCATGACACGAACAAACAAGGAGCGAACCTGCTCCCGTGACACGAACAATCAAGGAGCGAACCTGCTCCCACAACACAAACAACCAAGGAGCGAACCGGCTCCCACAACACAAACAACCAGGGGGTGAACCTGCTCCCACAACACAAACAACCAAGGAGCGAACCGGCTCCCACAACACAAACAACCAAGGAGCGAACCGGCTCCCACAACACAAACAACCAGGGGGTGAATCTGCTCATATGCCACAAACAACCAAGGAGCGAACCTGCTCCCACAACACAAACAACCAAGGAGCGAACCTGCTCCCATGACACAAACAACCAAGGAGTGAACCTGCTCCTGTGACACAAACAACCAAGGAGCGGAACTGCTCCCACAACACAAACAACCAAGGAGCGAACCTGCTCCCATGACACAAACAACCAAGGAGCGAACCTGCTCCCATGACACAAACAACCAAGGAACGAACCTGCTCCCGTGACACAAACAACCAAGGAGCGAACCTGCTCCCAACAACACAAACAACCAAGGAGCGAACCTGCTCCCACAACACAAACAGCCAGGGGGCGAATCTGCTCCCATGCCACAAACAACCAAGGAGCGAACCTGCTCCCACAACACAAAAAACCAAGGAGCGAACCTGCTCCCGTGATACAAACAACCAAGGAGCGAACCTGCTCACGTGATACAAACAACCAAGGAGCGAATCTGCTCCCATGACACAAACAACCAGGGGACGAATCTGCTCCCGTGACACAAACAACCAGGGAGCCAACCTGCTCCCATGACACAAACAACCAAAGAGCGAACCTGCTCCCGTGACACAAACAACCAGGGGGCGAACCTGCTCCCATGACACAAACAACCAAGGAGCGGACCTGCTCCTATGACACAAACAACCAGGGGGCGAATCTGCTCCCATGACACAAACAACCAGGGGGCGAATCTGCTCCCATGACACAAACAACCAAGGAGCGGACCTGCTCCCATGACACAAACAACCAAGGAGCGAACCTGCTCCCATGACACAAACAACCAGGGAGCGAACCTGCTTCCACAACACAAACAACCAAGGAGCGAACCTGCTTCCACAACACAAACAACCAAGGAGCGAACCTGCTCCCACAACACAAACAACAGGTTGTATAGGAGCTAGGCACGTGGTACTACACAACTCGACATCTTGGAGCAGGGCAGCAGAACATACCACAGTTAATAGTAAACAACACACAAGTCCATCTAGAAATTTAAATACGTTCTGAGGGCCATCACTCATCATTAATGGTCCTACATCACAGACGGTTCTTGCTATGTGTAGATGTACATGTGTACATGTGTAGTGCCACGCGCAACCTCCTATGTAACTTCTTGTACACGCATGCTTGGCAACTTTGCTCTCAAGGTGTTGTACCCCGAAACTTTGAACACAATGTGATGATATTAGGGGGAGCTTGAACACACAAGAACGAGTAAATGACAACGATTTTCCCAATTGTAACCATACAGTTACCTCGGCTATGATATCTAGTGCAATGAAAGATGGCCTGGATATGAGACGAACCAGGATTATATTCCGTTCACGATAGGTTTTTACCTGGATGACAGTTCGAAAATCATATGTTTAGGTTTTGAGTTGCCAACACTTGTAAAATATCACAGTTTTGTTATAAATGTAAAGATCTTTAATTACCTGTTATATACTACATTTAAAATAACGTAAACTTAAGTTTTCTCATACTATTTAATTTTTTTAAATAATTTTTTTTATCCAACTTGAAACAATATTTTAAACATAATTAAAAGTACTTATTTTTTTGTTTTGGAACGTCATTGATTATCTTTAATATAGTGCACACATCAATACCTTTTAATATATGCATCGTATTTACTTGGAAAAGAGAAAATTCTTGTCATTTTTTTACATACAATAAATTATTTTATGATTATTTTATCGTATTTTGAAATATTTAACTGAATAAAATATTTTCATCAACTGCGTGTCTGCATTATTGTAAAACACATTTTTTGAAGCTATGTTCGTTAGAAGTTTTTGTGAAAGTGGTGAGAATATTTTTTAAGTCGAATAAAACTATAAATAAACTTTGTGTCCGACCTCAAATAAATATATACATAATATTGGCCTAAATTACTATGGTTAACTATCACATTAATATATTACCATCTGTTTTCATTACAGTCATCCAAAGTGATAGATGTCAGCTGTTGGTGTAGTGATATATTAGGGATTACTTCTAGTAACATTTCGAGCTGTCATCCAGGTAAACTTAGCTTGTGAATGACTTATACGCGGTAGAGCACAGACGCTCAAAGCTAAAGGTACCAGGTTTGATTTATTAGTACAGGTTTTCATTTTCCACTCAGTATAAATAAATATGTTTGTTGCTAACATAATTCCATAACAACCCCTTCACATGATTTTATTGAAGAAATTGTCTCGAATGCGACTAAGGATCTGACAAACATTGAGAGCGCTAGGGGTACATTCTACCGCCTCCCCCTTCCTTTCCACTCTCCCACATATGACGTTATTAATGATGACAAGAAGACCTCCCACCCTACTTACATGTATCTATATTTGTGTATGTGGTTTACTTTGATGTCTGTCTGGGTAAAAAAAGGTTGAGAGAGAACTTCACAAGGAGAGCAGATAGAGATCAAAAGCTCCGATTTCAAGCCATAAAAAACCAAGAAAATCTCTTTTGATCCTGTTCTTAGAGTTTAAAGAGTCAGGGTGGAGTGGTAAGCGCGACTCTCCATCTTCCAGCGTACGAGTGTTTATTGCGTACTGACGGGTTGGCCCTGGGACAGGAATTAACAGGGACTTAGCTCATATACTAATATTGGGAGTAATGCATTTTTCTTTTAAAGGGGTGTTCGTGTTGTGATATGGGAATTAATTAAATATTTGATTTCAAATTCAACTATTTAGTCAACATCAGGTGAGTATTTAAGAACCATAGATTACCATCCTTACAACAAACTATAATATATATAATAATAATAACAGTAACAATGATAAACCTACAATACTGAAAAATGGTCACAAATGTTTTTGATAGAGCTACAGTTATTACTATTATTATTGCTATCATCACCATCATCATCATTATTATTGTTATTACTAGCATAATACACGTTTAAAATCAATGGCCTGATTTATGATCGTGTAATGTGCCCAATTGGCATTTATTGGACAATGATTGCGAGTGGAAATAACTTTTGAGTGATTCTCAAAATCTGGGAAGTGCATTTCAGTTAAAGGCCCTGTATTAGATCAAATATTTACTTCAATGTAAATATAAAACGGTTCCTCACTCGAATATTTCATTATAAACCAACATTTTTGTATATACCTTTTCGTTGTTTTTTTGGAATCCTCCATGTAAATTTTTGGTCACTAAATGTTCTTACACTATAAATATTAATCATGATGATATGATTGACACGTTTGTAAACGAGCAGTCATGAAGGAAGATGATTTAAAGGAGAGAAATGTGTTTAGAAAATATGAACATGAGATTGCTTGATTTGAATACAATCATATTTGTCTAAGCTAAACATGTTTGTGAGCAATTTTTATCTTATGCGTCTTTATTTTTATGTTTACTTCACCTCACATTGTAAAGCTTACAATATATTCCCGTATATCACAATAAAGGGTTATAAGAGTGGACATTTCGTGCTTACTCTATAGATATATATTTATTTTTAATATACAAGCTCTTTTAATTTTCTTCTGTGGGTTGATTGTGATGGATACTAATAATAATAATAATAATAATATAACCTTGTGTTATTGGAAAATAATTAATATATTTTTACTTTTAATCTATATTGCACAATACAAAATAATAATATTTTACTTGCACTTGTTGCCCTTTTAATTGTTTTTCTAATTTCTAATAAAAATTTGAATTTTCTCATCCCTTAAATAGGCGGCAGGCTGATCAAGCCCAGGACGTAATGCCCCTGAGTCTAGTACAATTTTTAGCTATCAGATAAGATACTTCCTCTTAAAAATTGGACATAATACACTTCGTTTACACTAAAAGCTAGTAATCATACCTTGACAAATTACTCCATGGCCCTATATTTTAAGCTATACCCTAATTTTTTTAGGAAGTCCACTTTCCACCACCAACATTGATTGAAAGTCACTAAAATCTGGTATTCTATAAATAAGTTATATTTGATTTATTAGTTATAAAATTGATCTAAAAGTTATCAAAAGCTTCCAATAATACTTTATAATGGATTATTGTTTAACTTATCTTTACATTACTAATTAAACGGGATAGACATGTAAATGCAACTGTAATATTTTTTTGCCGTTGTTGTTGTAACATGAGTCTCCAGTTTTCAAACAACAGGCTTCTTATAAAAATAGTACTGTACAACACAGTGGAAACAAGCAAGGTAAGTCTGTTGTTACCTTTCCGGTTAGACAGAGGGCACGTTAAACAGTATAATATGACTTTGTGGAATGTAAGTTGGTATTAAAATGTTTTCATCAGTTATCACTTAACTCACCAAAGACGTCAAAAGGCTATGATTCGTGTAAACTCCAAATTTCAATCCTTTCATCTCTTCTCCCCTTCCCACGAGGTGGGTTGATTTGAAGTGGAGCGAATGTCATAGGGATGTAACCTGCTGTGCGGGCGCTCTAACCTCTCTTCTACTCATGTCAACAAGCAGGCGGCTTCTTTTGATGTGTGGTTGAGTGAGCGCGCACTTCCCTTTGTGTGCCACTTACTTCCCCCTTCCCCAGACATTCTGTTAAATATGTGGAAATCACTTTGCCAGGTCTCTACAACCCTCCCCCCATACTTCGAGGTCTTTTTTTGTTTGCACCACCCCCCATGTCATATTATAAAGTACTTCACATATGTATAATCCCCACAAAAGGCAGTTTAATTTCGTCTCACCCGCTCTTCATCTAGCGAGAAGTTAAGATAAGGTATTGTGACACAAAGTGCTCAAAGTAGCGGTAAGAATCAACAGAAAATGTCGCCCCCACCCCCTTCCCATGACCCCTAGCTCTTGCTGATAAACCTTCTCGCTCCGCCTGTCTGTCATCTTGCGCTACATCCAAAGTTTCAGTTTCGAGTTTGCTTGGATTTGTCCGAGCACGAGTAACAAAAAGTTCTGTGAGCGCTATCTACGATCATTTCAGGAGTTACATTCGAATAAAAAGACTAAGGGACCATGTCTACACATTGCTCTACGTGGAAATGACAGATATTCTGTTGGAAAGAATACGATTTTGAAAGCTATGGCAAAGAACGGGATGTACAAAGTTTTACTGAGGAGAAGAAGCCGGGGAGAGGGATGGCCTAAGGCCTCCCGTAAGTTTGATTCATCAGATGCCAATCAACTCTGTGACACAATCGGCTAGAAATAGTAGGTTTACACCAACACTTTTGGACGTGGATCAGTTCTGATTAAACATTGATGGGCATAAAGAGTTGATAGAAGTTCCTAATACTGAACATTGTTGAGATAATGATATATTGATAAAAACTGCATTCACCAGTTTAGAATGGCTTCACAAACAAACATTGTAGCACTAGCCACTAGCTAAACACTACAAAGAACAAGAAATACACCCGACTTACCCAATTGCACCAACTCCACCAGCGGCTGGCTCTACAACACGCCACGCCGGCCCACCGAAACAAACCGCACGAACCAGACAACCGTCCAAACTGTACTGAGAGACGCGCCCATTCAAACAATCAACAACAGCTGCCGTCCCCCACCCCTGGTCTCCGATTGGAAAGAACATCGCCAGTGCCCAAGTTTTGTTTCCTCGGCCGTCTAGAAGCTTGTGGGTCGTTCCCCGCCNCTAAAATTTATTTTCGGCATAATCATCTATATTTTCAAAATTCTCTTTCGGCAGTTAGAAACCATTTATTATATGCATTGACTTAAAACTTGTAACTTTCATTATGAACTTTTGTCAAAGATAAATGGACTTAAAATTTAGGACTTTAACTAAGTTGAAATATCCAATGGTAGTATTTCTTTTGCACTTGTATTTATTTCAAAGAGTAACTAACTTTAACTTTAAACGTTTACTCTTACTATATGTGTCAAAGGTTAATCGAAATAAAACTTAGGACTTTGACTAAAGTTGAAATACCTAATGGTAATGTTTATATTTCTTTTGCACTTGTATTTATTTCGAAGAGTAACTAACTTTAACTTTAAACGTTTACTCTTACTATATGTGTCAAAGATTAATGGAATTAAAACTTAGAACTTTGACTAAAGCTGAAATATCTAATGGTAATGTTTGTATTTCTTTTGCACTTGAGTTTATTTCGAAGAGTAAAGAACTTTAACTTTAAACTTTTACACTTACAATATGTGTTAAAGATAAATAGACTTAAAACTTGGGAATTTAACTAAAATAAACAAAAAAGTGTTTAAGTATTCTTTATTGGTATTTAATAAACAACATAGTACGATGAATTTTGTTCTTACTCCCTTTTTACGTTCATCCTTAGGCATCACATGGTAATCATAGTCTGTAAGATGATCTTTTCTGAGGCATAGTTACGTTCCGGTTAAATGGTATTTGTTGTTGGGGTAGGCCGTGGGGAACTTGTTCTATATTGCGTGGGCATTGCTGATGTTTTCCCCTTTTTTGGCAATTTTAACTTACCTAGCACACTCTTTCAATTCGCGTATTGTTATTATATATTTCTTTTGTATTTGAACCATCAAAGTTAGGCGTTAGGGTAAAAATATGGTTCAGCATTGTACACAAATCTTCATTCTGTCATAGTGGGGATATCACTTTAGTAACCCACTTACCTAATTCATTTGTAATCACTATTGCCACGCCTTTTTATCGACTCTTTCTAACTGAATAGAACATTGTGTAGTATTCAGACACTATTTCACCTTTATCATTCCAGCGGAATTCTCTTAAACCCGGTACGTTCACACCACATTTTTCCATTTCCATTTTCAGATTTTTCAGAGTCTTAACCTTACTCACCGTCCTTACGTTCCATGATCCATTTTAATATTCTAGTAGGCCCCCTTTAGTACGAGTTATCAAGCGTTCACGGTATATATCCAGCTTTTCAGGCCAGCTGATGAACTAAGAGGACCTTCGTCGGTTTTTGCTGTTGATGCTGCTTGTCACCACATTATAATTATGTTTATAACCGCGTCTTACTACCCGTCTAGGATATCTGTATAGCTAAACTAACAGAGCATTGATGAGGAAGGTAACATTTTGGATGAAGCGTGCAGGAATTTCCATAGAAAAAGTGTTGATAGGCCATGATTTAAAAAAAATCTCGGTAAAAAAAAGTCGGAGCTTCTAAATCAGACCTCTCCGCTATCGGAAAACCAGACCAAACAAGTATGTTGGTTTGACCTTCGGTACGGATAAAAATTTAGTATAAAATTAGTTTCAAAGCAATCAATTTAGCGGGAGAAAAAACAAGTCCAGCATTATTGGATCGTTTTGGAAACCCTGACAAGACTGTCTGTCATGTGACGAACTAAATTATGGACGTGACCACTTTGAAACATGTATCAGCCAATCATGGTCTCTTCCCATTCCTTTTGTGCGCGGTGTGACCGGAGAGGGGAGGAGACCAACTTAGTAGGTACAAAAGGAAAATTAAATTGTTGAATAAAGAAGTAAGAAAAGTTCTTAAAGTAATGTGAATGCAATAAAAGTTTGACACGATCAAGTACTAGGAGATTGGACACGCACATTCTCAAAAGAATTTGGCATCGAGACACTTTTATAAAATGTATAAGGAGAGAGAGAGAGAGAATGAATTAAAAAGAAAAAAAGTTTTCATTAATACAATACGTATTAAGCAGGAAGACAATTAAAATTTAATCTCTCCTTTGTAGCTTTTCCTTTTTTCTTTTTTTCCAGTGTGGATTTGAAGCTTTTTCTTTATTGTCCCCGTCCCGGCCGGACAGAAAACAATAATGTTTCAATTAAAAATGATTAGAGAAGTTATAGATCGCGTGTGATACGTCTGTGCTGATGGCCGGACTTAAGTCAAGGGGTTTTCGAGGAATACTCTAATCAGACCTTGATATCAGTTCACGTGTCTTGTGATCGCTGGATTGTTTCAATTTTGAGTTTCAATCGGGCGTTTAAGGATACTCGGCCACTACTCTGATCGTTGGGGGCGGTGCAATGGATGATGTCCAACCACCTCTCATTTCAGCCAAGTCCAGCTTATAGGGTGCATGTGGGGCTAAAGTAGCTGTTGTACGTACGAGAGAATCAAAGTGACTATACGTAGGGTCCAAGGTGCTGATAACACAGCTCATGTTAAACGCCTAAATATTTTTTTTCTAAGCCTTTTTTAGCTGAAATTTATTTTCAGGGAATGACTAAGACACACATTCATACCAACGAGCTAAACACATACCTACCAGTCCTACCAGCCCTACCAATCCTACCAGTTCTACCAATACTAGCTATTCTACCAGTCCTACTAATCCTACCAGTTCTACCAATACTAACTATTCTACCAGTACTACCAGTCCTACCAGTACTACCTATCATATCAATCCTACCTATCCTATTGGCCCTAAAAATCCTACCAGTTCTACCAATACTAACTATCCTACCAGTCCTGCCAGTTCTACCTAACCTACCAGTCCTAACTATCTTACCAGTCCTATCAGCCCTAAAATAAACACTTCAGGAGCAAAAAATATGAGATTTGTCATCATCAGCGATTTTCAACCTTTTTCACTCACTGCAGATTGAACAAGAAGATAGAATTGTCAGGGATCACCATCACTTTTTAAAGGCGAGAGTGTTAAGTTTTTGTTTAAAAGTTCATTAGCTGTCATTCTTATATTTGAGTTTTTTAATTGATGACCCGCCTCGATGGCGTAGTTGGCTAACGCACTTGTCGTGTTGAGCTCGACTGTTGAGGACGGAGAAATCGAGATTCGAATCTCGGTCGGGTGAACTGTGAGTGGTTTTCCCTAAATAGTTTTCCACTCTACCTCCACGCAAATGCGGGCTCATTTCCTCTAATTCAACCTTCCAAATTCCTAAGCCATTAGCGTAATTAGTACTTAAAGCCTATAACCCGATCGGGTAGTAAGACGCGGTGCTAAATATTATATATTTAATTAATGCTGAGCATGGAATTGAGAAGATTTATTTTTATTCCTCAAATCTTTTCTCACTTCTTTTTTATCTTCTCCCAAACTCCCGCGACACATCTTCTGACCCCGCGTGGCACACATGCTGACTCCTTGTGGCACACACCTTACCCCTTGCAGCACACCTGCTGATCCCTTGTGGCACACCTGCTGACCCCTCGTGGCACACATGCTGACTCCTTGTGGCACACACCTTACCCCTTACAGCACACCTGCTGACCCCTCGTGGCAAACATGCTGACCTCTCGCGGCACACATGCTGACTCCTTGTGGCACACACCTTACCCCTTGCAGCACACCTGCTGATCCCTTGTGGCACACCTGCTGACCCCGCGTGGCACACATGCTGACTCCTCGCGGCACACACCTTACCCCTTGCAGCACACCTGCTGATCCCTTGTGGAACACCTGCTGACCTCTCGTGGCAAACATGCTGACCTCTCGCGGCACACCAGCTGATGCAACGACGATGAAAACACGTTGGTTGGTTTCTTGATTCAAAGGATCGAGCTTTAATCAAGAATCGGCAAATAAAGCTAGGAAAATGTTTGGACTTGAAATTGACACAGTTGAAATTTCAATTTCATTGAGCTTTTTCGGTCTTTCTTCTAGGGAAAAAGCTAGAAAGAGAAACAATATTTCGAAAAGTATGTATCAAATATATGTAGTGTGATCATGAAGCATAACATATATTTCATGTTAACTTTAGCAGGATTGATTAGTTTTAGTGAAGGACGTACTGGGGCGTTATTTGGTCTTACTTTCTAAAATAAGAACACAATGCATATTGTGCTTTTTATTATTTACCATCCTTAAAAACTAGCAATAAATAACGGGAGAAATTTAAAGATCTCCCCCAAAGGAGTTGTAGTTTTTTAAGTGACAGTGAAAGCGGCCTTGGCCTATTTATTCCTAGGAAGGTAAATCGTCCAAGGGGACGCAGTGAGGGTTCCAAGAAGCACTTATGGCAGCCATTGGAAAAACACTCGGGCAGTCAAAGCGTTGGGGAAGAACTAATCACACCAACTCAACTTCCACTATTTATATTCATTATCCCATTATTATCCAAAGTGTGCAATAAATTAACCCTAAATATTCGATCTGTGATCTTTAATTCACGTTATATTTAACTTAAATGAAACCCAGTCTAATCGTTGGTAGGGAACGTGAAATTACCCGGAGCTTGAACACAATACACTTAAATATTGAGATCTAGCGTTGATATATAAACTGACCCTCGTTAATACAGGGCTATTGAGTCATATACTAACCTGGTCAGGATCCGAACCAAGAATCTCGGGACGGATACGACTGCGTACCGTTAGTGACTTATGCTCGCTAAGCAATGATGTGAAGAATAACTGGATTCGTTTCCATTTCTGTGGAAAACGTATTTACTCAATTAAGGAAACACGGTTTGATACTTGTATTCCTGCGAGAAATGTGGATGTCGATCTAGTGATCGTAAAGTTCACAAGCTTGGTTAGTAAATTACCATCCAAATGCCGTTTGTGTCTGTGAATACCTTATATATTTCGTAGTTAATGATTATAATCATGTTAATGTGTCGTACAGTTCAACCTTTATCCAACTTTTTAATGAATTATATTTTTACAAGTTTCTTTATTAGTTATTTGCCAATAAAATATTTATTTTAACGATACGATGATTGTTATCGATGGTATTTAAGAGTAAATTAGCATTATGTTTAAGAAGTGAGGATGTATTTAATACGATAGTTTTACCTATAAGCTTGTTGGTGTGAATTAAGATAAATGGAGAAAATTGGTAACATTATAGTGAACCCCCTAATGAAATGTCTGGGCACGCCACTGTAGCTAACTGATGATTTTTTATTTATTTAAAATATTTTTAAAATGTCCCTATAGATTTGTTTCAAAATGTTTATCTAGTATTTTTTTTAAATATAAATAATTTTATATATTTGTTTTTCTTAAAAAAAATTTAATGGTAGGTTAATAATGAGTGCTTTTTTAAATATTTGTAAGATTTAATTTTATATTGGTTGGTATATGGGAACTATTTTACATGATAAAATAATAATGTCAGTTTATTTTTCTAAAATAGATTAAATTAAGTGAAGACAAATTTTAGAAGGTTTGCAATCCTATCAAGTTCTCTTATATGATTTAGTTACAAAGGGTATCTTAGAATTTTTTTAAAAATTATCAATAGTAATGTATTTTTTTTTAGATATACATTATTTGAGGGTAGTTAAGGGGGCCGCCTTCCGGAGAGTTGGAATGCGTTGCAGACGTTCAGGAAATAAGCGATGGTTAGGTAGTGTTTAACTTTTTA
>CABFVX010005384.1:0-10441 GCA_902151425.1 Timema shepardi
ACAATCACCCTACCATTACACATTAGCGTAAGTGCGTATAACCCGAACGGGTAGTAAGACGCGGTGCTAATAATAATAATAACAACCACAACCATAACAATAACAAATTAAAAAACAAAAATTAAAAAACAACAATAAATTAAAAAACAAAAATTAATTAAAAAAAAAAATTATAATAAACTACGACAAAAGACCCCGAAAAATTTAAATAGATAATTTTACAACTTAGGTTTATATTTATTTTTCAAATTTATAATTTTAGCCCAAACTTAACCATCCAATTCATTCCAATTAAAATAAATAAATAATTTGATGATAAAATGAGAACTTTTGGTTGAAATAAGGTGCTGAAGTGTCCCTGGAATGTTTCCCTTATAAACCTGCCCCACTGAGGGCATCACTTGTCGTATCTTATAACGTCTACTGCACATATTAACGAGGCTACTCGGGATTATTACTACTCTAGTTGGGTAGTTAAAATCAATATTCTTGTGTGAATGATGTCTGTAAGAACTTTTTTTGGCTAGCCATCAAAGATAAATTGGTTTCACTTATACTCGTATAATTATTTTTTATGAATTAAATAAAAATTTGCAGAAATGAGTTAAGATAGTTTAACTTACTATTTATTCTGAAAAGACACATATTTTTGCTATGATGAGCACCCTTGATATTGTACTAATAATAAAATGTGCTACATTTTAACAATAAACATACGTGTGGTCTACTCAGAGCCACTTTTTGAAATAAAGGAACCACGGGGAAGCACACTCTCTCACTTGTTACTTCCAAATCTGGTGATAACCTTAAACAACCAATCAGAGCTGATGTAATTTCTGCTGCAGATCCTCCCAAGTCTGATGAGAAAGATCTTTTCCCTCAGGACTTGGAAGAAAAAAAAGGGGGAGTTTGCACATACACATTTATTTGTTTTAATAGTGTGTGTGTGTGTGTGTGTGTGTGTGCATGTGCGCACAAGTCATGGGTGAAGGCAAACTATGATATTATAGTTCATGCATTTGATCAAAGCTAAAGGGAATTATGAGTTATTACTAAAAGCATCTAAAACTACATTAAAGAAATAATTCGTTTGGTTGTGTTATGGATTGTGTTTAACAATGAGGAGACACGCTCCAGTGGCTTAATACCCGTCGGGTCTACTCACGATGGTTTTTCCTAAATAGTTTCTCACTATCTCTCCATACAAATGTGGGTAGTTTACCTCTAAAAGGTTTCCTTCCTCATCCTTACCCATATTAGAGTATATATATAAGTGTGTTGTGTATAATAAATGAACATTCTCTTAACTAGGCCTATAATAACAAACACGAGTTTAGTAACTATTCTACTTTCAGATTTATGAAGCCACTCCTCTGATGACGTCACCAAAGCGTCTTACGCAACGTCTTTGTTAGTTCCGGTCTATATCCCGAGTGGCGAGCATGTGCTCTTTGTTCTTTAATTGTTTATTATTCTTTCATAAATAAAACTAACAAAGTGTATAGACACAGTGATAAAAAATAAAGTATTCACAATGTAATGTTGAAGCCTAAAGTCAATTAATACAACACGAGGTTAGTACACCCCTTCATCAAACTGATCTGAAACCCTTCACACCTAAGGAAATCAGAACTTGACCATCTATATGATCATTAAATCCAGGAAGTTTCCCAACCCCGGATGAATTGATTACTTTTTCTTTCGCTCAACAAACTTACTATTTTTTTTACTTTGTTTAAATATTTCACAATAGATTACACCTATTCTTATTAATTTTATATCTAATTTTGAACAAATGTTGCTAACTGGTAGCGGTCCTTCAACATAATATTGAACTATTGCTATCATTTAACAACATTTTTATGAAATTTATTTGTGCTTCTGCCGAGGAGTATTGACTGTAACTTAATCTTTAGTGTTAACTCTCTCAATAAAAACTATTTTCGAGAGCAGACCAGATTGGGGAATCATTGTTTTATTTTAACTATTTTGTTCAAATTCATTGTTTGTTTGATATTCTACTCGTAGATTGATTTCAAACTTCGCCTCCTTGATGCTGAGATAGCCTCCCTCAGGAGGAGGTTGGTAGGTATCTCAACCGAGGAGGAATCGCCGACACCGTTCTACCCGCACGGCGTTGGTTCTTTCTTCCCGTTCAGCCTCGGTGTCAGTCAGAATCCGCTGCTGGCCAGCTCGCTGACCTTGAGCAACAGCTTCAATGCTAACGACTCGTTATTGGACTCCCAATCTCTCCTCAATGCTGACTGACGAAAGTTTACGAGATTGACAACATACAACAGGGTGTGATTGGGTTGCGACAGAGACTGTGATATAGGCTGGTCTACTGTTCCTTTGTGTGGTTGCTAACAGATGTTTCGTCGAGGGTTTCATTTGAAACCTGAAATATATGTGTTTCAAAATAGCACGATCTAAAATATTGTATTGCACCTATCTTAGACTTCATACGAGCTTTTTGATTCAAGTCATTCTCGAGCAAGAGTCGCAGAAAGCATCAAATCAAGTTGAGCTTGGGTTGAATAAATATTAAACAAATATTAAAACTCGTGTTACCTGCTTCAGTAGCTCACTCTTGCAATAGACAAGGCCAGCGGTATTCAACCTGGGGCAACACGACTTCCTAAAATAAAAAAGAGGAGAAAATAACACAAAGGACAAACGCAGGAAATTGATGTAGGATGTGTCGCGTGTTTCACACTCCTCCCTGATGAGTTCCGATATAATGAAACCTAGATCAGGGGATTGGGTGGTAATGATTGATTTTCTTCAAGAGGTAACCATTACCTCTTTGTCCGGTGGCAGCAGTGTAAAGTGTGAACTGTGTTTGTTCCTTTTTTATGTTTCAATCCTACTCTTCTGTACCTTCTTCCAAATATAATACAACTACCTCAAACAGTAGAAAGGGTTTTCCTTAAAGAGATCTATCATTTCAAATATATAAATTAAGAAAATTAAAATAAAGATTGATGCCTACATCTAAAATCCTGACACTTTTTATGTATAATTTTACAAAACTAAAAAGAAAAAAGTTAATTAAATGTAGTTTTACAATCTTAATAGTAATTTTATTTGAAGTTGATGACAGAAATATTTGGGAAACCCTTTATTCTGGTAAATAATATCTAGCTATTTTGTAAAACTGTCTATCCAAAAAATCTATTTTTGGTATAAAGGATGAAATGTCTGTTAGCAACAACTTTTTAAGTTTTTAGGACGGCTTGAAAAGAACATTGACTGACCGGTCTGAAAGTTTTGTTCTTAAGTGTACAAGGGGAATTGTAAAACCGACCATGTTCAGGTTTACTACGGTATTATATTTTGCATGCCATAGTTGTATAGTTTAGTTTTATAAACCTTATAACTTGTCAGTAAAGATAATGCTCGGCCTAACCCAACTAGACAGGCCAAATCTTATTTCCTGAGTCTTAGACATCTAAAAAAAGAAAGCTCCCAGCACTAGTATCACAAAACCTTACAACATATTGATAATATGGTTATGTGCGTAGTTGGCCTAGCTTATATTTTCATTTAAACTTTAAAACGGTACATCAATTGATCCACCGAGCTGGGTTGAATCTCCACTTCCCTGGTGCAATTATGGTACCTTATGGCAGTTTTATTAAAACCAGTGTTAATTAATATCTGGTTTTAAATGTGTGCCCAGCTTCGGACAAGATTTATTGGATGTAAATAACGTAAGTAGGTACTATACCCAGTCAAAGCATAGACTGAAATATTCTTGTATGAAACACTCAAATTTATGTATAAATATATATATATATTTATTTTTGATCATCATGTTTGAATTCTTGAAACACTAATTTATAGTTTGAGTAACATACGGTTATATATTTATGAATCGTGTTTACTAATTATATTATACTAGAAGTTGCGTAGTGTTCATAAGCGTAGGGAACTATATTTATCTTATATTTGTTTGCCTTATATTTTATATTTCAATATTGTGCTCTGGACAGAGAATTAAGGCCTGAACTTTAGGGTTAGCATTCCAAACCATAACCATTAGAGCTACTCACGAAACCAAATGTACACAGTAATTGTCCATAATACTTTTGTTTTTTTGTTTTTTTCAAAAGCGTAAACCAGCTTATTAGAATAAAGCTGAATAGCTTAGTATATATGTTTTAACTTTAGTCCTTTGTATCTAGAGCCTGTTGCTCACTTGTAAGGTAACCCAGTGAAACATCTTTTCAAGTTCCGTTGCGAAGCATTTAGAATAAATGTGAACCAATAACACAAAATATACGGTTTGTTGTAGTTACTCAAAACATAAAAGTATATATATATTTCATTTTAGTTTAATACTGTACATGCTTTATTTTTATATAACTTAAAAAGTTTTCCCTAACACCAACTAATGGTTGAATACACTAATGAACATCATCATCTGTTTCCTGCCTTTGGCAAGGTCATTTTAGTAAAATGTCTTCATCTTCCTCTACCCTTCATCCTTTAATTTCTTCCATTCTTCTCTTCTCACTTGAATAATTTCTGTTATCTACTCCTGTCTTTTCTTGGCCTCCCTTGCGATCTTTTTTCTACATTCTTCCTTCTACCTTTACAAATAGTGAGTGAGAGACCACTCCCCTGCTTCACTCCGTCCTCCCACTCTCTCTATTAACACGACTCCTGTTATCCTCATACATTGCTTTACACTATCATTACAACTCCTCTTCCCACTTCACTTAATGAACAATACTTTATTAAGAAACAAAGCCTTATAAAAACCTCGAGCATAGTGGATTTCAAAATTTAAATGTATTTTTGTAATAACAAAAATCAATGTGATGGAATGAAATGTTATTTTTGAATTAAATGAAATAAAATCAATTTGTTGTATACAAATCCATTTTCAGTAGAAATAATGAAATATTTGTAGTATAACCTCCTAAATTTAATTATTTTCTAAGGGTTATGTGCTATGAGATAACATAGTTTCTTTTCATTATTTTCAAAATAAGTGTAAAAAAAATACATTATAGAGATTGGAATTAGGGTATTGGTTCTATTTCCCACCTTAATTTAGACTTTCACATTTCACCATTTCTAATGTAAATATATTTGTTAATGGTTTTGCAAATAATAACATTTATGTTCAGCAAACATTTTCTAGAAATATTTATAAACCAACCTTTGGATTGTCTCTAAACTTGTCATTCAGTCATCAAGTTTTCGTGTGTGCATACTGCAGGTAATGCCTGGATCACAATAAACTTAATATTAATGTAAGGTAACATTTGCTTAAAATTGATGCAACATAAAGGAACAAAGCAAATATTCAGAATTCACTTGACTTAAGCAAATATATTGTAATTAGTCAAGCAAAACAAAAAATGGTATCTTAGAGGTTGGTTGAGTAGGCTTTAACTTCCCTCAATACAATCTCAATCCAACCACACAATAAAGAAGAGGCCATGGCGTTTAAGCTTTTTCAAGACATGACCTATGTTGAAGAAGATGTCTGCATGTTCTAAACATTGAGTTACAATGACCATCTTGACTCTTCTCACACTTTGATTGGCTTGCACTAGGGGAAACCTAGCATTAAGTGATCCTTACGGTAGGTTAAGTTGATTGTAATCTTGGCATGAGAAAGACAAACATTTATCAACAAATGATATGTGATTAGAATAGCTGAATTTATCAGAATTTTTAAAAATGTTTTAGAATTTGTTCAAAAGCATATTTATAATGTTGTCATTGCAAGTGAACTTAATGTAAAAAAATTTTTTTTCTTGAGGTTCATATTTTCTAACAAGTCCATCATCATCATCAAATGTTCCCAGCCTTGGCTGGGACAATTTTGTAAAATACCTTCATCTTCCCCTGTTCTTTCACTTTTATTTGCTTTCATTCTTCTCCTCTCACTTGCACCCTTGTTGTTACATGTTCACACCATCCCTGTGTTACTTCCTCTACTATCTCATGTACTCCCTGTACTCCTACTCTTTCCCGGATAACTTCATTCCTAATCTTGTTTCTGGTCTTGTTTCCAATGTCCACGTTTCTGCTGAATATTTAACTATGAGTACCGCTACAAATTACACCCTAGTGAGATAATACTTTACTCTTTTTTAAGAATGAAACTGTCATCATAGTTCTACTGTATCTAGTAATTTATGATAAGACTCACTATCAAAATCAGCTCAGCAGCAGTGAGGCCAACCTTTGGTTCGAATCCTCGCCAAATAACTGGTTCTTTGGGGGTAGTTTAACTCTTTCTCTGGCCTGTTAAATACTGGTGTATTTATTTAAGAATCATCTTCGTCCTGTCTCATCATATATTCCATTCACGGTAGGAATTACTCTCTGAAAGGTCTTTTTTCCTACCAATATCCTACTAGATAGTAGATTTATGGTAGGGAAAAAGGCCTTTCAGAAGTCAATTCCTACGGTGAATGGAATATAGCGGAATTGGGCTGTAAGGTTTGTACAACACAGCAAAATAATTCAAAAGATAATAGTTGAAAAGTTGAAAGTTAAGTTTTGTAATATTTAATTTTTAAAGACACCGACGTGAAAGTTTTTTTATAACTCTCATAATAGTTTTTCTTCTTCTTCATAGTATTAAATAAATATTTTGAAGAAAGGTATCGGGAGCAGGCGGAATAATATTTAGCATTGGTTGTGGAGCATTCATTAGTTGACTTTTCTATTTATGTGAAATATAAAATATAAAATACTAAGCTATTGAGAGCTCATTTTCCCAGTTTTTTCATTATAAAAAGCGTATTAGAAAATTCCATGGGCTATTATTTTCTGCTTTTCAAGAATACTGGAGAAATTCCCCATACGTTAACTCTGCAATTTATAATTGAATTCAAGCTAAATATGTTTATAAGATAGAAATGGAGGTGCTAGACAATTAAAAATCTAGTTCTTAACAAAGGTTTTCTTTATGGAAAACCCTCTCTAATCTAGATTGAGCGAGAATAATCCAAACTAGTAAAGCAAAATACAAAAAACAACTTAGAACACAAATAAATGAACATTCCAATGATAGGTATAGTGCTAATGTAAAAAACAAAAACAAACAAAAAATTGTGGAGCCTTGATTTAATTGCTATAAAAATACAAAACATTTATTTGACAAAGAAATTGCGTGTTTGAAGAAACCTCCAACTCTTGTCTGAACGGGCCTCTGCTGCTGTTATTTAATTAGGATCACTTCTTAGGTGTTCATATTATTCTGTAATGTTTGATTTGTTGAGTCCACATTGATTACCGATGCAGAGCTAAGAAGTTTCCTCTTAAATTGTAGATTCTTGTAGTCCATCTAGTAGTTCATTATCCATAGCATATTAGCAATTTTTTCCTCTCTAAATAGTTTAAATCCAGGATCTCTTCACCCCTTTCAATCCAATCCTGGATATTTTCTTGTGGTGTCTCGGGCCCTCCAGGTGCCCTCGTGCTAAAGAAATACCACTAACAAATCGTCGAACATAGAAATAGTTTTTAATAAATGTACCTGCTATGAATGAAAGTTTAAAGCTAATTTTTCTAATATCGGTAATATTTTTGGACATGTTGACTATATTTTAAGAGATGTGTTGTTATGACACTTAACTGTAAAATATATTTACATATTATATATAAATGTTATGATTGTAATTATTGAAAGTTTGTATGAAGATAACCTCGGATCAGTTTATATGTTGAAGAGTTTTGTCAATAAAATATTACCTCCAAACATTTAATATTTGTAGAAATACTGCCATTAACATTTAGGTCCATTTTCTTATTTTATTTAACTTGTGCTGACCTAGTATTAATAAGTATTGAACTTTATTTGTATATAGTGACTATGTAAATAGCCCTTGTAACTCTGTAAATAATCTTCCCATAGTGTTTTAATTTATTATTTACTTGTTGGCATATCTTTACTATGTAAACTCACAAGTCAAAAGCTTTTTGCCAACACTCAAACAAGAGGGACATTAATTTTTTCTTCTTGCATACCAAATTTCAAGTTATTTTGGTTTCAGTCATAAGTGGAATGCGCAGTTTGTCATAAAAAGTGGCTTGTTTTTGCGATAAAATCTAAATGGGCTTCATTAAATTAAGGTTAGGGTTCAATATTAATTTTCTTTTTAGTGCCTTTAAATTTTTAATTGGCCTTCATTTTAGAGCTCTAGTTTCGTTTATCATTATTGGTGGTCCAGCCCAAACAAAATTATAGAAAAAACTCAACATCCAGACTCCAGTCCATTAATGTAGTACTTTACTGTATGTAACTAAACAAAGGGAAAATAGCGCCACACAGCTGTATTAGGTTAAGCATTGAAAGGAGATAGAAGGGGAAGCCCCACACCCTTACCAGAAAAGTGTTGACCTTAAAGTTCACAACAAAACATCACAATCATTTAGATTTTTTTGTTGCCCCTTTCTTGATTTAAAAAAAAAATCAAGTTTAGACTTGTATTCTTCAGTTGCCTGTTCAAACTTGTCTCTTTATTCTTGGTAGCTGTGTATAATGTTGTATTTATATTATATTTATTAAATTAAATCATATTATTTGTTAATATTGGGACTGATATACCCCAAAAATTTCATAATTAGGTGTTTTGTTGTCTTTTAATTGTGAACTTTTGAGGCCATCAATGTTCTGGTAAATGTGTATACCTTTTTACCTTTCTATACCTTTTCAATATTTAATTTACTGAATGGATAAAAGTTATAATATTTATATTTAATTGTATGTTCATAATTATTTCCAAAACTCAAATTTGGAATAGAGAACTGGGCTAAATCATGGTTTAAAATAGGAGGGATAGCCGACACACTTAACTTGGTGATACTGGAGTAGAAGTGCTGGCTATCCTTCCTAATTTAAACCACAGAATTCAAATTTGAAACTTGTGTATTAATTTGTAATTTGAATTAGTAAAATAGTGATTTCGACCAAACTTTTATAAAATGTTAAAATAATATTGCTCTTTTTCTTGAGACATAGTTAGGTCACAATTCCTAGATATGGATCAAGACAAGACAAGATACTTTATAAACATACTATTAAGACTATTATAGCATTGAAATAATGTCACTGTGGGATAAAATGCTATCTTAAAAAACATACATATTGATAATATACATCACTGGTTGGTTCATAAAGTCTCTTTTATCATTTCCAAAATATATATGTCTACTAAGAATACAGCAGTTGTTTAGACATAACATGTTTTTATCGATTCCAAAATAAAGATAGTTATGTCTGAACTCACTTTTAACAAATAAAATATGAATCACTTTAAAATTCCTATGCACTCAATGTTTTGTTTGTTTGGCCTACCGAAAGTCCTCGCCTGTCTTAATTCAAATTTAAAATTTGCTCACACCTTTATTTATTCAAATTTAAAATTTGCTCACACCTTTATTTATTCACATAATATTTGCCCCTACCCTTCCTTATTCATATAATATGTGCCCTTGCCCATATTTATTTATGTGATATTTGCCCTCGCCTTTATTTATTCGTATAACATTTGTTTGACCTGCTTAACACTCATTTCATTACAAACTTGTCCGAGCAAAAAATGATATAATCAAATAATTGTGAAACTTTAAAATAAACTTGTTTACAAGAATGCTTGTGTACCATTGTTCTTGCCAGCACAAATTTACTCTACCTAATAAATTTGAATGATAAAAGAGCTCATATCAAAGCCTTATCTTTGAACAAGGATCTGAAAAAACATCTGGGAGAAAAGCACATCTAGTGTGCTCAGCTAGGATTTAAACCCAGGGTCAGCCTCCCAGTTTGTTATGGATGAAACACATTTGAATTTCCAGACATGTAACTAATATAGTGATTACATTTTTCCAGCAGACACAGTGTGTTGAAATAGTGTTGTAACTTGCCAAATATCTTGTCTTTTAAAAAACTAACCTGAACTTACAATTCTTTTCTCTTTTGAACTATGTGAAAACCTGGAAGAAATTAAAACAGGCTGTCTACCAATACCGGGAATATACTTGATTTTATTTCTGATACTGGAATATACTGGAATTTTGAATCAGATATTGGAGAAATATTCAGCCTTTTTTACATTGAGTGAAATATTGGGTTGATAATTTTGAGAGCCCTGATATTATTTGGACTACTGATACTTCTATTTTGACCACCCCTCAATCACTTCCCCTCTGGTCTATCTTGTTTGCACACAGATGACCTTGCAGTGGGGAAGTTTGCTTCACTTGCTGGCCTCCCTCTTACATACTAGAGAAAGAAACAAATAACTGTTTTTATTACATTATCAGCCAACCTCCCCTTACCCCCAGCAGTAACCATTATGAGTGATGAGTTACTCAAATTCAACACCACTTCAAACTATTGGTGTACCTGCTTCTTGACATTCCAATGGCACAGTACAGTATTTGTTGTGTTCTTCACTCCCCCCCCCCC
>CABFVX010005384.1:10477-32483 GCA_902151425.1 Timema shepardi
GTACAGTATTTGTTGTGTTCTTCCCTCCCCCCCCCCCCATCCCCCCAAAATAAAAACTACCATGCCCAAACTTGGCCTGGGGATCCCACTTGTTTATCTTGTGACCTTTGTGTTTGACAATAAATGAGTCAACTCTTTTAAAGATGATTGGTTTGACAGTACAGTGTTTAAAGATTGGCTGTGGTTACAAAACGTGGATTGGTTGGACAGTACAGTGTTTAAAGATTGACTATGATTACAAAACGTGGATTGGTTGGACAGTACAGTGTTTAAAGATTGACTGTGATTACAAAACGTGGATTGGTTGGACAGTACAGTGTTTAAAGATTGACTGTGATTACAAAACGTGGATTGGTTGGACAGTACAGTGTTTAAAGATTGACTGTGATTACAAAACGTGGATTGGTTGGACAGTACAGTGTTTAAAGATTGGCTGTGGTTACAAAACGTGGATTGGTTTGACAGTACAGTGTTTAAAGATTGGCTGTGGTTACAAAACGTGGATTGGTTGGACAGTACAGTGTTTAAAGATTGGCTGTGGTTACAAAATGTGGATTGGTTGGACAGCACAGTGTTTAAATATTGGCTGTGGTTACAAAATGTGGATTGGTTGGACAGCACAGTGTTTAAAGATTGGCTGTGGTTACAAAACATGTATTGGTTGGACAGTACAGTGTTTAAAGATTGGCTGTGGTTACAAAACGTGGATTGGTTGGACAATACAGTGTTTAAAGATTGGCTGTGGTTACAAAATGTGGATTGGTTGGACAGTACAGTGTTTAAAGATTGGCTGTGGTTACAAAACATGTATTGGTTGGACAGTACAGTGTTTAAAGATTGGCTGTGGTTACAAAATGTGTCATCTCTAGGCCAACATGAATATGTACATTTTAGTGATAATGACCACGAAGTAGTTTTGAAACCAGAAACTAGACCTAGTTCTATTTAGAACTTCCTTGAGCTGAAATATTGTGGGCTATCAATCAAGTAATGACGCTTCTTCTGCTTGTAGTGATATTTTTAAAGTGATGTTTTCCGATAGTGATATTGCCCGGAAGTTTCAAATACATAAAGATAAACTTGGATATGTCGTCATGTATGGACTCGGTCCTTTTTTCAAAAGCGAGCTTGGGAATATGGTTAAGCAGTGCTCATTTTATTGTATTTCATAAATACTGTAGCTCAGAAGACCAAGATGGATGTTATTCTGGAGGGAAAATTAAATTCTTGCTTTTTAGGTCTGTAACAGCTCAAGCTATATTAATGCACTTTATATCTGCACTAAAAGACGAGGGCTTGGATCTTAAAAAATGCTTCAAGTTTCCATGCATGGACCAAATGTAAACCTCAAATTTTAAAGTAGTCTTAAAAGTTACTTGAAGGAAGATTCTCCACAAGATCCTGAGTTACTGGAACCTGTTCTTTACACATTGTCCGTGGTGCTTACAAGACAGCACATGCTAACTCTAGTTGGACTATTAACCACTTGTTGCGCTCACTATATTATTTATTTAAACATTTTCCAATAAGACTTGCAGACTAAAGAATAACAGGATCATTTCTTTTCCCGATAAAGTTTTGTTCTATTAGATGGGTAGAAAACTCAAGAGTGTTAGAGTGAGCAATGTCAATGCTGTCGTATTTAAAACAGTATTTTTATTCTAATAAGCATCCTCCGAAAGCTGATCATTTTCAAACATAAAGTGATTTTGTGAAAGATGAACTTCTGGCATCAAAGTTGGGATTCGTGCCGTCACTTTCACTTGAGTTGGAGCAATTTCTCACCGAATTTCAGAGCAATCAACCTCAATTGCCATTCATGTTTGCAAATCTAAATAATTTACTTGAGCACTTGATGAACATAACTGTAAAATGTGATGTAATGAATTCAGAAAATACTTCCAAAAAATTGTTAGCCGTTGATTTAAAGAAACCATCCAACATGAAATCACTCCCTACTGTAGATATTGGGTTCACAGCATCAGCAGTTTTGAAAGGAATTAGACATCAAGATACTTCAGTTCAGAAGAGATTGTCAAAAACTCCTAGTTGATCTCTGCAACAAACTTTTATATAAGTGTCCTCTCTCCTACAAAGTTGTCAAGGGTGCTAGTTGTCTCTCCCGTAGTCATGCTCAATCCATCTGTTAGGACACATAGGATAACTTGTGCATTGGAAGTTCTACTGGACAAGAAACAACCATCTAGCGTGCAAGCTGATGTTGTAACAGGAGACTACTTGGACTTTGTATCAAAACAAGAAGTTATTGACTATCTTAAACAATTCACTTCAAGGGGTACTAGCTTGATAAGTTCTTCATGAATTATTTTTCTAGAGTAAACACATTCCAGGAACTACATTATTTCACTAAATCATGGTTTAAACTAGGAGGGATAGCCAGCAGGCTTACCGAGGTGATACTGGAGTAGAAGAGAGTAGACTGACGCTTTTGGTATAACTGCAAGGTTGACTGTCCTGCAATTCAACCAAGAGTATCAGTCTACTCTCCTGACCTGATGAAGATGTCTGTGACAGTAAAAGCTTGTCCTTAAAAATGTGTTTGTGTGTTTTTTAGTGTTATATCTAAACAATTTCTACTCCAGTATCACCAAGGTAAGTGTGCTGGCTATCCCTCCTAATTTAAAACATGATTTATCCTAGTGCTCTATTCCAAATAACCTTAATATTTCACTAGAAAAATTCTTGTTCTCTTCCATAGCAATGCAGCTGTTGAGCGAAGATTTTCTGTGAATAAAGAATGTCTGGTTGGAAACCTACACGAGGACAGCCTTACTGCTCAAAGTGTAACTGCAGCCGGGGACTCCTAAATATGACAATTTCATGCTGTGAGGAATGCATCAGAAATAAGAAAAGACACTCTTGAAATAAAGAAAATTAAAAAAATGAAGTAGACTTAAGTCAAAAAAGAAAAAAAGCATCTGAGGAAATAAGAAAACTAGAAGTGAAAAGAAGAACAGTTTTGCAGAAAGTAAAGGAAGAGGCAGAAGGGTTAGAACATGGAATGAAAAATTGAAAAAGTTTTGTGGTTGAATGAATTTTAACTTTTGTCTACATTCTAAAAGAAATATTTTGTTTTTGGGTATTTTCAACTTGATTTTTAATAATGTTAGATAACTGCAATTATCTTCATTTCCAAGTAATTTTTATCAACATAACATTTGTTGGTTATTTTTCATTGAAGATTGTGTATCTTAATATTTATTAAACAAGTTCGTTATCAAAAATACAACTTGTGGAAAGTACCTACTGTCAAGGGGTGGTGGGGATGGTAGAGTAAACTCCCTGGCAGTAATCATTCTTTGAACTTGTACCTCTAAAGTTGTACGAGTGAGGTGAAATGAACTACCAATTCCACCAGGAGAGGTATTTTTACAAACTTTCCAGGGTACTTTTATATTCCACACGGAGCCGACGGCTTTACTTCCCCTCCGGAGGATGTTGAGCTATGAATATTTCTCACACAAACCTCTGGTCCTGACCCCAAGACCACCGAGCTCGACGGTGGTATAGGTCATCCAAAAAATGTTAAACTATGACACTCACAGGCCTACCCTAATTTTCTATCATTTTATGATTTTGAAATAGGGATTGTTTGTCTCCGAGTACCTTTCATACACACTGGATTTATTAAAAAAAAAAAAAAAATTGGAAATACTGGAAATACTGGAATTTCAAAACTATAATCAGGTAGACACCCTGGAAAAGTTTTTTTAAAATATTCAACTTCATTCAAATTATGTTTACAGAAGAGAAATATTTGAGTTTTCTTATAACAAATTCCATAGAAATAAATGAACATAATTTGTCTTAAAGTTTTTGAAAGAATATTTTGGTTTATTTTGTAAAACAATTTTTTTTAAATATGCAGAACATGTTCCTTGTTTTTTTTTCTTTTGCAAGTAATAAACAAACATATAGTAAAATATTTGAACTGTACATTCTCTTTAATTAACTGGTATTCATTATGTTCATTATGTTGCAAAGGCGCAGACAATGCATTATGTTTATACATTAGTGCAAATTCAAATAAGGATTGAAGAGATTTAACAGATAAAACATTTTTCAAAATGAGACTGCAGTTTATTTGGTTATCCAGCAGTCTTAACAGACTGGTTTACTCTAACCTCATATTGATTAGTGTCGCAGTGAGAGAGTGTTTTGACGAGCTGTGACCGTCACATTCATACAATACAATAATTTATAAGTTAGTAGCGCTAAGATATAACTTAATATAAATATGTATAAATAATAAAAATGAAAAAAGTCATATCATTGAGCAGTAATATAGAGAACTACACTGAGCTCAGTAGCATGCTAAGCCAAAGGGCCAAGATTCAATTCCTGTCTAAATATTAAAATTGTATTCTGTATTATTAAAATAATTAGCTAAAACAAATAGCATGTGAATAAAAATAAACAAAAACTAATCTTACAAAAAATAAACTATATCAATATTGAGTTATATATAAATATTAGTTCAGTTAAACTGTAATGAGTTTTCATTAAATATACATATACTTAGCATATATTTCAATGAAAAACTGTCTTCTGGTCAAAGATAATTCCAAAAGGTCAAAATATTATAAAAATTCTGCATATCGTCAGGTATCCAGATCTTTTGGAACAGTTTTCCTTTCTTATAAATATAGTTTCTTAATATATGTTTCCCAATCAACATCTGGAGCAATTTATTTTGAGTTTTATTATTTAACATCTTGTATATAACTTTTTTTCTATAAGCTAGCCTTTGCTCTTAATTTTACATGAGATGTGCAGATCACTTTTCAGGGTGTCTAATCAGTTAGAGGAACACAAATTCGTGACTTTTTTGTGACCTTTTTTGACCACAAAATACCTTCGGGGACGTATAGCCCAAACGGTCAGTAAAACACGGTGCAAAAAAAATTCCTTCGGTAACCGGTCGAACATTATATTGTACATCGGGCCTAGATATTATAATAAAAAACACCTTGGAGTAGGGCAGAGGCTAGTTCCAAATGGTTCTTACCTTTTCCATGAATTTTCACTCCATTCAACCCACTGTGGCTTATATCAAATTTCGATTTATAAAATGTACAATAAGCCTTATACTGGTCATCTTCAACAGGGTGCAACAACTTTGAGTATTTATTTTCTTCAACAGTCAGCCAAAACTCTTTGAACGAACATTTACCAGGCATCTTTTGACAGATTAGCCTAAACTTCAGACATAAAATCTTTGAATGCCCCACAAAAAAATTATGGATTTTTTTCGCAACACACGATTAAAAAATAATTTAGGCCTAATATTTTATTTGCCCATTAGACAAAGAAAATCATTTTAAAAATTGGTAAATTTCAATTGTTTTGAATGAATGGTCTTTAAAATTAAATGAATTATGTCAGGGATTAAATATTAACACTAATAATATTATTTTATATTTTATAAAAAAATACGCCATATTTCACTGTGAAAACTATTGCTATTTGCTGCCAACGTTAATTTGAAATTATAATATACATTTCACACCGCCTTCAAATTGCAGTCAGATCACTGAAAGCGTATAAAATTGATAATCGCCGCCAACATCTTGATCCAGATCCACAACACAGATGAACACACGGTTTCTGTAGAAAATCTCCTGGTATTTTCCCGTATTATCTACAAAACCTGAATTCCAATTCATTCACTCGAAAACCATTATTTGTAGACACACACACGGCATAATGTACTCACACACCCCACGAGACAAGTAGCACGCCAAATTAAAATTTAATACAAGATGGCGAAAGTTAACCTTGTTGTAGGAATCACAAACAAAACAATCAGGCAACTTCCTACTGGCGCGTGCCATCACGTGTAGTGGATAGCGCTATCTTTGAAGCATTCACGTTGTTACGATGCGCGGGAAATTCAAACTAAAATTATTTTTGTGACTTTATGACCAAAATATTAAAAATTCGTGACCTTTTCGTGACCTTTATTTGCAATTAGTGACTTTTGTGACCCAGTAGACACCCTGCTTTTTCTAAACACGGTTTATAATCTGGCAGTCCAATCTGCACAGTCAAACAGTGTAAAAGAACATTGTTTCCCACTCTCGCACAGATAGCGCCAACCACCCTCTCTCCTCCCTGGGCCCCTCCACGCCAACAAGAACAATCCTCCCCATTCTCTTAGCCCACGTGGTGACCATTGTCTCTGTCATTCTAACGCGCTAATAGGAAGCTTTTCTTATCTTCTAATGGACAAGGCCAGACAGCAGTGGGGGATATAAAACACGGGGATTTTTCACTCAGACTTCAGTGGTTACCAAATCCTGATGCGTCACATGTTCCAAAAGAACATTATCTTAAAGAACGAATATATTGTCAGATGTCAGAAAGAGCAAAATTGTCAATTAATATGACTCCCGTCCTACCGTGACATGTTGCCAGGACTCTTTCTGCCAATATTTTCCCCTTCCCACCCACTTGTCCTTTTCGTCGGACCCCCGCTGCTACGACAAGGCTCACCGAGAGAAGACCCTGGTCCGGGGAACAGATACCTCTCCCAGGGCTCTTCTAACTCATCATAACTGTGTCCTTCAAGCGTAACCACGCATATTGAGCAATTGCACCCCATGCCCACCCCATTGTTCCCTGTCATCACTGGACAACTGAGAAACTCCCTGCCCCTCTCGGTGGGAGGAGTTGAATACTCCTTTCATGAGTGCTGGATGCTCGGAGGTGGTCAGGTCCTAGCCTCAGGAATCACCCTAAAAGGGCTTTCGACCAAAGTTACTCAGTAGAGACATCATGGACAAGCTTGGAAGCATGGAAGGTACTAGTTACCAACTACTTAGTGTGTGGCAAGTAGCCTATATGGGCAGTAAGATAAATAGTATATTAAATCACAATCATCTTCACCATTATATTCATTAAGTTTCCAACTACTGGCCGGGTCAAGCTTCTCCAAGCTTCCTTTCTATCTACCACCACCCTCCTTGTATTATGTCAAACACTTTGCATAATACAAAAAATAGTTTTATAAATTAGTATATCTTTTAAAACCAATAAAAATATCTTGACAATGGATTTTTTAAAGATATATTTTGAAATATACATTTAGGCCCATCTGTGAAATGTTTATTATAAAATATGTTTGATTACAAATTACAATGCCCATAACATGATGCTTTTACATTACACTTGAGTTTAGAAAAAACACCATCATGTTTAGTAATATTTATATGATAAATCTAGAGCAGATCATTATGGATACACTCTTTGGTTTAAAACATGCGCAATTATAAGATTATTAATCACATGCATGGCTTTGTGACATTAATGCGTTAACCACATATTTAACATAAATAATGCTCGCCCTTGTTTCACATTAGCTTCAAAAATGAATCTAAATTATTGTATAGCTAGTATGTTCCGAAAAAATATAATTTACATCTACAGTTCAATTTCCATTAAATAGGCTATTTTAGAAAATACAAATACAATTTGTTGCACAAAACTGATATTCCAACATGTAGCCCAAGGAAGCCATGTTTACTGTACTCAAGGAGGAAAAGTTAAAACTTTTTCGACTCAAAAGGAACAACAACTTAAGATGATATAGGCCTCATTACCTAAATCCACCATACTACATATATATCTAATCACCCCGTAAGAGTAGGCAACAAACTGTGCACATAGCTAAAAAAAAGTACTTAATCCATCCTCACTAACTTTCTTCACACTTCCCTATCCTTGCATACCCCCTTCGCTTCAACATCAATATACCGAGTCACACATGCTTTTTTACTCTTGAAACTAATGTTTCTATTTTTCACACATTTGTCCTAGCCACGTCTTACATGTCCTACCCCTTCTTTTTGCTCCATACACTCTACCTTCATATATTTGCTTCACCACTCAAGCCACACTCATACTCTAAACACGTGCAAACCAACGTAAGACGCTTCTTTCACATTGCCCTGTTGTATTTCCTTTCAAACTGCACTTCTTCAGCACCCATTCATGTCTGACTCTGTCCATACGAGTTTTTCTACAAACATTTCTTAGATACTGCATTCATCTTGCCCTTGTATTTCTTCTGACAAACCCGCACTTCACCTCCACCAAACACACCATCTTTGCTGCCTCTTTCAATAATAATTCATTCTTTGCAATACTCTACATACTCCAACTACTCTCTCAGATGCATTTACTCATCTTTTGCTGTATCTATTCTTCCATTTTTACAGAAAATTCTGCCCATATACACAAAATTATTCACTTGTTCTGTTTTCCATTTATACCAAGCCGACAATATTATATCCTGGTCAGTCCTTATCAATAACTTATCACCTTAGTTTCCCATTCTGCCTGTCACCACATTCAAACGATTTAGCGAATTCTGCAAGTAATTTTCATTCTCAGACATTAATATGGCATAATCTACATATAACAGCACCCTCACATTCATATTGTCCATTTGTACACCAAGCATCCCTCATACACTTATCTATGAATACATTAAATAACCACGGAGACACAACATAACATCGTCCAACACTCTGTTCAATGGAAAACCATTCGCTCAAAGCTTCATTCACCTTAACACTCACTTTACTTCCATCATAAACCCTCATAAAGGCATTTTCTAAACATACATCCACACCATAATCTCTCATTACATTCCATAACTGACTCCTATCCACCTGATCGTACGCTTTCTGCAAATCCAAAAACGTACGATAAACTTTCTTCCCTATTGCCATTAATTTCTCCCACACCTGGTCCATGCAACCTCTAATTAGCATGAAACTATATTGCACACCCCTAATCTTGTCTCCATTTTTTTTAATGCGGCTTCTTACTTAAGACATTTCCAAAAACTTTGCCTGGAATACTCAACAAACTAATTGCCCTGTCATTCTTAGATTAACTCTTACTACCTTTGCCTTTGTTCAAAGGAACAATGACATTATTCCAGTCATTAGGAACAATGAACAACTCTCACAATCTGGCAAAAAGTACTGGGAGGAATTCTACTAAAGTTTATTGAAGTAGGGGGGGAGTGGTGGCCCAGATATCATCCTGTCTTTTAAAACACACTCGAAATTACCTCTATTGGCATGTTTTGTATTTATTTCTAAAATTTCATGTTTTATACACACATAAAATACATAATTATTCAATTTTAAGCAAATATAAATCTAGGTCC
Organism: Timema shepardi; assembly: GCA_902151425.1. Lineage (NCBI taxonomy): Eukaryota > Metazoa > Arthropoda > Insecta > Phasmatodea > Timematidae > Timema > Timema shepardi. The sequence continues at coordinate 19,680 of CABFVX010005384.1, forward strand.
TAATAATCTCTATAAAAAGTGACGGTTTACTCGTATCAATATGTGAAGGTAGAGCTACTAACTTTTCTAGCTGTCCCATAAGAACCTTCCTATGAAAATTGGACTGTAATGATAGGTATAGTCGAAAGAGGGATTGAGACAGTGCCAAAGCTCACTAATTGAACATATATGGACCTAGCTGATGTGTAGACTATGACACCTAACCTCTAAATTTAAGTCACTATTTATAAACTTCTCGAGAGTCATCATTATCATAATCTTTAAACTGCTTTAAGTAGAGATGGGATAGAGTATTCAAGAGATTTGAAATTCGTAAAAATCTCAAATAAAATTATAAAGATCTTTACTTCAAATAACAATTTTAAGCAATTTAATTAATTAGTAAAAGTAATAGACTTATTTAGTTGAAAGAATAACAAAAGTAAAAAATATAAAATTGTATTATTATGTATGAAATAAAGTGCATTGAGCAAAAATAATATGTATTATTAAGATTAATTTACAAAAAAGTGTTCTCTCTCTTGTCTAGACATAATAGACATTTACCAGTGGCACCGAGCTGTTAGCAACCATTTTTAAATCACATTTTAAATATCTTCACTTTAACTAGACATACATTTTTAAGGATTTGGCTTTAAGAAATCCTGGTATAGAATTTGACACATCTCTAGTTTTAAGATTATTTTTCAAAAATAAACAAGGGGATTAGGAACCAAATAAACTATTTCTTATTTATTAAATATCACAAATTCACTCCAATAGCAAATCAAACTCTGTATAATGGCGAACATTAGTGAAGTCAATAGCACCTCCTGGAGGACTCTGGGTATTTCTCATCAAACTCTGTATAATAAAATGACGAGAACACAGGCTGGCAAACATCAGTGAAGTCAATAGCACCTCCTGGAGGACTCTGGGTATTTCTCTCGCAGCTCAAGCTTGAAATGACGAAACAAGACACGGTTTCTTTCCTGGTCTAGGTCTTTGTCGGAGTGAAAGGATCCTGCTGTTTTAAGCCCTTTGTGGACAAGGAAGGCGTTGTTGAGTACCGAGAACTTGTAACCGGCTACATGCAGCTCACAAACCTGAAACATCACTAGTTCTTATTTTGATGTTGTCTTTATTGGAATAAATTAAAAGTAAAGTTACAAAATAATTAATGCAAATGTTAAAATGTAAATTTTCACTTTGTTACATAAAAAGATATATATTTTTCCAATGCATCTTAATACTTATTTGGGTTATAAACATGCATTAATTACTGTAATAGAATAGAGAAGAGGAAGGCAGAATGTAAGAGAAGTGAGAGCATGTAGGAAATACCAGCCTCAGTAATCCCAACCGAGATTCAAACTCCAATCTCCCCATCACCGGCAATTCAGTCTAACAAGAATGACATGTTAGACCAAGGTTTCAATATAGCCACAGGTGATGTTTTAACACTAAATAGCACATTGCCTTCTCGAGCCTCACATCGATGGTGGCATGGTCTAACGCGTCACTCTCATGTTAGACTGGCTTGCTGGTAACGGGAAGACGGAGGTTTGAATCTTAGTTGGGTGTTTTGAGCCTAGTATTTCCTAAATAGTTCCCCACTCTCCCTCCAAGCAAATGCAGTTACATTTAGTCAAATTATATTTTGTAATAAAAAATATACTTTTTTTACAGTGATAATAATAAAAAAATAATAATATAATCTTTGACCGGGAAAATATCAATCTTTTTTAACCTCGGTTCTTTCAAACAGTGTAAGAGATATCTGAGTATTCTCTTTACCTATATACTTGTGTTTTAGTTGGGCGCCACCCCTAGTATCTAGGGGAAAAATAATAGTCATAAAAAAAAACTTTACCTCGGCTATCCACTCAGTGGCACGACGACTCTCAACCTCGGGACCTCTGGGTGAACTTAAAGCTTAAAAAACCATGACCAATATAGATATAAAAAAAATTGATTGTTGAAGAAAAATATAATTTAGGCTACAAATAAAAATGAATGTATGAAATAACCATTGTTGGCACTTTTGTGAATTTATTGTTGTTTCCCTTTTGTCCACATCCAAATCCTACCTATGGAATTCCGGTTAATTATAATTCTAAATTTACAAGGTATAGCACAGTATTGTTGAAACCAAAGGAAGAGAAATATATATATATACAATCAGTAAAATCAATAATTAGACATAACATATAATGTTAATTATTTTGTTGTATCAGTTTGTCCTTCTGGAAGTAAATAAGTTCTGACTTATTTAGGAAAGAGAAAATAAATGATTACAATAATCAAAAGTTGAAGAGTTGGTTTGACCTCCCCCATGTATAATTAGTCCATACTGAAATACCATCTTCATAAATGTGTTTCACTTCGAATTCTTCCACAATTTACTTGAGCATAAATATTGTAGCTCTCACACACACTCTTGGCTTCCTTTTTTTTACTACTTCCACTTTAATCTTCCGCCTTTGAACCACTATTAAATAACTGGAATTGGGAGCCCACATCCATTTGGCTCCATGTTGGACCACCAACCCCGGAAGAACTCTCCACTACTATTCAAAACCTTCTAATCTTTTTTCAAATTTAAAAATGTTCTATTCCAAGTACAAAGAGAAAACAAACTATATATTAATAAAAACGAAAATGAATTGTTGGCTATAGACTAGGGAGAGAATAAAATAAAATGTAGGTTCAATATAAGTATTTAAATATAGCCAATTGAATATGAATAATGTTTTATAAAGAACTAAATGCCTATTTCCTTCTGTCAAAATTAAAAATCGCGCTCGTTTTTTCTTCCTTCCTTCTTCCCTTCCAAATCACGAGGTTCACTACTTACTCGTTTGATAGCACTGGGCATGCGTTAAAACAAAGATGGCCGACCTTCAAAATAAATACAGTCAATCACACTTCTTAAAAGGATAATTAATATGCTTAATAAAAGGTAAGTGTTCTTCCTTAAATCAAAATTCCTTATTTAAATTATTTAAAACAATGTTTTACGTTGTTCCCTCCGTCCTTTTACTTAATTTAATATATGTAAACATTGTCATTAGTCAGGCTGGGAACCCGCTGGGGAAATTCGAAGATTTCACGCGAAATTAAATTAGAAATTGTTCACAAAAGTAGGGAAACACAAGGTAGTGTGGCAAATAACATCATAGTTTCACTATTTGATATTAATGTATGAGTATAGCCCATATGGGTACTAAGACCCAGTGAAAAATAAAGTCACCTTGGAGACAGTTAACAAACCTGGGACCAATGGATTGGTGGTGTTATCAAGGAAGGTGGGCTATTAAGAATCAAATGGTCAAAGCTATTATTTATGCTTTCAGTGAGGATTACTCCATCTAGATATATTCTGACAATTGAAAAATGACACCTGGACACGCAAATCGAACCCAGGACCTTTGACTTAGTACACCAATGCTCTTACCACTGAGCTATCCAGGAATCGTACCGTGCCCAGGGTCATTCTTCACTCATATCTTAAGGCAGAGTCTGGTGTGGGAATCGTCGGCCACAAATGTGTGATTTTATTAATAACACGAGCTGTCAGATTCGACTCGGTGGTTGGCTTAATGATGACACTATTATTTTTAATAGGGATAGGACCTCAAATCCTTCGAATTCCTCAAATACTCAAGGATATTCGAGATGCAAGGATTTGGAAAAATTTCAAATTTGAGACACAAATCCTTAAAAGAAGAGAGTTTTCTTTCAATTTTTCAAGTGAAATTTGTTTTAGAGCTCTAATACTGCTTATTGGTGGGTCAGAACAAATAATTATAATTATTGGATGAACTTACTAACCAGACCCTAGACCAGTAATTTAACACTTTAATGAATGTATGAATGCTGTAATGAATAGATTATAAGAAAGGTGGATAGAAACATATAAAAGGGGGATGAACACAACATGGCTTTTACAATGAAAAATAGAACACAGGTCACACTTTACACTGCTGCCAATGGACAAAGAGGTAATGGTTGCCCCTTAAAGAATATCGATCATCACCGACCAATTCCCCGACCTAGGTTTCATTCCTTATATAATTAGTATTTTATATTATTATATTACATTTCTATTTCCTCTTATGTTCATAATTTTTTACAAGATTGGAATTCGAGATTTGGGATTCAAAGGTGAATTGGAGATTTGGATTTGTAAAATAGTGGATTCAACCCATATCTAACTTTTAACTCTCATTTTTTATTTAAAAAAAATAAAGATATATATCTTTGATAGCACACCACTCGTCTTGATATTCAGACAAACTATCTCAAGCGTCACCCTTCAGGATTCAAACACAAGGTCCCTTAGTTGTAGTAAACTTATGCCTTGGTGCCCTAAGTCTTTAATTAATAATATCCATAGCATCAAGAGTGGCAGAGACGCTGGGAAAAAAGTGAAACTAGGCTCGGCGAACATTTCAACTGTTTTCAAATGTTGTGGAAAAACTTGAGAATGGGCAACTAGAATCGTCTCTAGGTCTGGTCTACTTTATAACCGGGAAAGGACCATCTCCGGCATCTTTAGAAAAGCAGGGAGATACTTTGTAAATAAAGGATGATACAAAAGTAGCATAAAACACCTCGGATTTAACGAGTGTTGAGATACCGAGCCAAACACAAACCAGGAAAAAAATAATCCATAGCAACAGTTTTACCATGTTAACCAAAAGTCAGCTGGCCTAAAGCTTAGGCCAACTGACGTGTACCAGTTTATTTAATCCGTTACTAGCCAAGTGAGCAAACCATCTCGGTTAACGTTTTAAAAAGTATCTTCCACTCTCAAAATGCCAGTGTGGAACCATTATTCTCAAGCAAGGTTGATCGAACAGGAGAGTGTCACCTGACTGATGCGGTTGAAGCCATACTGCTTGAAACGCTCGTCGTAGAAGGGTACAGAGTTGCGGGCTATGTAGAAGGGCTCCCAAGGGTCCTTCCATAACACTTCAAAGAGTGGTGATATTCCTGGGGAGGGTGGTTCCTTCTGCCAAGTATCGTAATCTGTGTGGACCTAAGGATGGAACGTAACCTTATGTGAGACATATATGTTGGCCAATAACCTTACTAGTTCTGGACGAGGAACATAATTCTAAGGAGCGTGCAAGTAGCCATTTTTAACTTAAGAGTCAAGTTCAAATCTAGTTTGAATGAAAACACAGTTTTTTTTAGTTCAAGTAATATGGAGATATGATTGTACTAGACATATTTCAAGTTGAATTTCTGTAAAAAATCCATTTAAAAATCATAAGTACAAACCTAGATTTTCAGGATGAAAATTCTTTAGAAAAAAAAAATTATATCATATAAATTCAGATATTTAAATAGATTTAATTTAACTATAACATTTCTTTTAATTAGACAAAAGGCAATATTGAGGGACTCCAATTGCTATGAGATACATCTAAGAGTTGAATAACATTAAATAAACTCTGAATTTTTGAGGAAAAAAATGAAAATTCTTCTTCTTATTATTATTATTATCATCTGACGTGTTACCCCTAGACCTCCAGGTCACCCTTTTCCTTCGTCCCACAATTTCAGACACAGTTAAGCCTTTAATGATCTATGAGCCTATTGTAAATTTCCTCACAGAAAATGAGCCTCTTACATGGATTATTAAGTAATAAAGTTTTAAACATGAAAGAAGGTACAGGAAATTGGTGGACAGACACAAACAGTATTTTACAGGGAAAAGAATAACATATTCACACTTTACACTGCTGCCACTGGACAGAGCTGCCTCTTAAAGGATAATTGATCCTTACCGCAGTGGCGTGTGGTCAATTATGGACAAAGGGGAGCAACGAGGCTACAATAGAGGGGGTCTGATGGACACTAGGGTAATTAGAAACTCACGCTGGTCCTTTTTATTCTTTTGTATAGTTAAGAGTATTCTGGAGAAGCAAGGAAAAGGGGGGTGGGGGGTGAAGACACAAACAATGCATAATAATAATAATTATTATTATTTCAATTTCCTTTAATTATAGTGCTGGCCAACAGTCGTAAGACCTATAATAGGCCAGCACTGAAAAGTACACAATACCTTACAATATATATATATATATAAACACATGAGAAAATAAGATAAACAAAAATGGCTAAATAATGTTATATAATGATGAATAGTTACAGAAAAAGATAGTAATTAAAATAAAAAGAATAAAAAATACCAATAATAACAACTAACTAAAGCGTGGCTAAAAGCAGTAACAATATACAAAAAATAAATCAGAATATTTAAATTTAAATATTATAGGCAGAACCTCTACATGATAAATCATTGATAAGGGATTTCCTTAAATAACTCTCTTTTATGATAGAAGTTGAATTCGACAAATCTAGAATTGGTGCTATGGACACAACGACCTATAGGGCTTACCTTATGAGAAAAAATAATTTAGGATTACGAGAAGCCCGAGAAGGGATATGAACGCCTACATGATCAAGGGCAAGTTTGCAATAAATTTTGCTATTGAAAATATTAAAAACAAAAAGGGCATCCCATTAATGCAAGAAGAGAATTTGGATCCCTAAAAGGTTTCGAATTCTGTCATAATCATAATAAATCCGGTTACTAAAGAATGTATCATAGCAAGCAGCGACAAATTTTCTTTGAACGTTTTCCAACCTAAGAGAGTCAGTCAAGGTAATGGAATTCCAAGCAATGTTAGCATATTCTAACTTAGATCTAACCAGGGCGTAGTACAGCCATAAAAACAGTCAACTTTCTTAAATGATGACGTAATAAATTAATAAATCCAAGTAATTTCAATGACTGGGAAATTACATGGTCAACATGATAGGGGGAAAAAGTTTGTTATCCAGGAGAACACTAAGATCATTAATATAAAGGGAGCGAACTATGTTTTCATTGCCTAAATTATAAGTAAAATAGAAAGGATTAGATTTTCTAGTAAAAAATATAGATTTGGTCTTAGATTTATTAATAGACATTCCATTTTCAAAAGACCATTGTAGAATACCATTCACATCATTTTGTAACTCTATACAATCTGCAATAGATTTGATAATTTTAAATAATTTTACATCAGCAAAGAGTAAATAACTAGACGAGTTCAAATATTTACCCATGTCATCAATAAACACATTAAAGAGAAGAGGACCTAAATTAGAGCCCTGTGGTATGCCACAGGGTGCTCAAAATGTATTTGAGGTGTGTGAATCAATTTTAATAATGAATGATCTTTCAAGCAAATAACTTCTGAACCAATTTACATATGATTGAGAAAGTCCGAAATTACCAAACTTAGAGAGAATAATACTATGCTGACATAAGTCAAATGCCTTGCTTTGGTCAATATAAATAGCATAAACCTGACCTTGGGCAGAGACTTGAGGGGCAACATGCCCAAGAATTTCTACTAAATTAGTGACAGTTGATTTATTTTTTTATAAATCCATGTTGATTATCTGAAAGTTTATTTTTAAGGTGGTAGAAAGTATGCTCATGTATGATTTTCTCGAATACTTTGGAGAAAGTGTTTAAGAGGGAAGTTGGTCTATAATTACAAGTATTTGTTTTTGCCCATTTTTATAAATAGGTATGACAACAGATTGTTTCCGTGTAAGAGGAAAAGTTTCATTTGAGGGGCTAATGTTAAAGATATAGGCTAACAAAGGGCTGAAAATGCTGGCACAGCCTTTAACAATAAAACTTGAAATTTCATCTGTCCCAGAACATCTAGAAGAACTAATTTTTTATAGCACTAGCAACGTCCAAGGGTGTAATGTGGCAAGGATACAAGGGTGTAATGTGGCAAGGATACAAGGACGCGCTCGTTTCAATAACGGGGCAAGGTAAGACAGAAAGGGATGAATTATAACCGGAATGAAAGTAGCTCCCAAACTCATTAGCAATTAATACAGGATCCGGTATAATATTGCCATTAATTGATAGGCTAGAGGGGGAAACTTTATTCACACGATTGTTCTTAACAAATTTCCAAAATTCCTTGGGCTTGCATTTAATGCTATTTTCTATTGAGTTCATCCAATTGGCTCTGATAATAATAATAATAATAATGATAATAAATCAATTATTATTATTATTATTAGCACCGCGTCTTACTACCCGTTCGGGTTATACGCACTTACGCTAATGTGTAATGGTAGGGTGAATTGTGAGATGAAAATGGAGGATCTACAGTTTAACGTGGAATCCGAACCACGGTGGAGACCTGGCATTCAATAAATCAATCAATCAATCATTGTTTATTTAGGATTTAAAAGAAAATTACATAACTTATTTTTTGATACAATCCCTAAGTACCTAAAAGTTACATCTTCAGGTCTTGCAGTTAAATATTAATTTTTTCTCTTAAAATAATTAATAGTAATAATAATAATAATAATAATAATAATAATAATAATAATAATAATAATGGTAGCTTTACGATTTATGAAGTTTTCTCTTGGGCTGTGGCCTGCAAATGGTTTCGACCTTTGGCCTACTTTTTAATAGCTTTGCAAATATTATTAATATCACTGAATCTGGATTTATTCTACACGACATTACCATTAGTAAATAGTAAGGTCAACTATATAATTTTCCACCAACGCAACATCCTGATAATAATTACCTAACACTTTCATAAAATTGAGTATTTAGATGTCAAAGTTTTTTTTATAAGTTGTCTAAAGATGGTGTGGTTTTGCATATTTAAGTTGTTGTTTTTTCAAAATATTTCTTATGAATGTTGACGTACTCGTCATTCTACTATTGGAGGATCAAACACGAGTCAATATTGTTGTAAAATAAAACTAAACCTAACGTAAAGTGGTGATAAATACATTATTTTGTAGTATAGTGCCCATAATTACAGAGAAACAATAAATATTGCTAAAAATAAAATATAAAAAAAATCTTCTAGCCATACATCACCTACGATTATACATCAATCATGAAAGTAAACTGAGCTAATACTTGCTTAGGGAGATGCTGCTTCCCTTTTCCCAACGAGGGCCGGACCGACCCGGAAACAAACGACTAACGGAATAAAGCACGAGACCGGCTGGCTGACTGGACAGGCTGGCTCTAATTGAGAAATAAGAGCTGCCTACTACTAACAGGATACTTGTCGGCAAGGTTTCCAATTAAAATAATTTGTTTTTAATTTATTCTTTTCTTATTTTCTTTATTCTCTTTTTGATTCTAAGTAAGCGTTGCTTCCCTTGAATAGATGCCACTGCTTTACTGCCCAAACTCTCAGGAAAGTTCATCCTTTCCTTTTAAAAGTTTCTATACAGTGGAACATTAGTTGCTAACAACAATTATCTCTTTTTTTAGTGGCAGCAGTGTGAAGTGTTAAATGTGTTGTCCTCTCCGCTGTAAAAATCCCTACGTGTTTGTTCTCTTTTTTGTTTCTATTCTGTCTTTACTGTACCTTATTCCATATGTAACATATTCCACAAAAGAGAAAATAGCTTTATTTAAGGCGTTATATTTTAAATGAAAGCATTAAACCCCTCAGGTTTAGGTGATGTTTTGTAATGTATATTTACCTGGCATTTCCAGCAGAGCTCGATGTAAAAGGGCCTTAAGTCACCCTTGTCCATGAGCTTAAGGAGTTCGGTCTTTGTTCGAGGAGGAGCCACCGTTTCCCTCACTTCAAAGGCTGGAACCACCCACACTGTTTTGTCATCACGAAGAGCCTCACCAAACAAACGATTCTTGGTGGCATAGTTGAAGAAGTCCTATCGACATAATTCTTAACATCATCCAAGAGCAGACTAAAGGTCTTAAATTAATACAATATTTTAAGAAGATTTAATTGAATGATAATATACAACTAATTAATTTGAATCAGCAAAACAGACATATTGTATCTGAAGTGGGAGTGTAGGGAATTTGAGTTAGGGGCAGTATGTTTGCAGTTTTGTATAGCAAAAACTGTTTTTAGGTCAAAAGAAATCAATTAATTCCCCAGTAGAAACAATTTAATTTCCTATACATGGCAAACTCAAAAGGATGTTGATTATTTGTCAAGGGTGTTCTGGAATTTAATGACAACTTTTTCTCTTCATTTAAAAAGTTTCTCTCGTCCAATGCTGCTATGCTCATGACAGATATTCGACAACAGCTGTTGATATCATCGTGTTAAGAAAATTAAGCTCTGTTTGATTGGAGAAATTGATTTATTTTAGCCAAAAACACTGGCCTAACTTGCACGTTTCCTAAATACCTACCTCCTTAATTGTTATTTAGCCTCGCGGCTTTCTCGCCATTCTCTTTTCTCCATTTATAGCGAGTCCGGTCGATAAGTGTTTGTGTTTGTAATGTTTACATTACCATCCGAATAACTTTTTCCTTCTTTCTCCATCACATCAAAATAATACATAGCTTTAAGTTTAAATTTTCAAACATAGAATTGAAACCAGTAGAACACAGAAAGGAAATAAAGTTATTTGGATTTATCTCTATAAGGAGAACCTCCTTTCACTTTATGAGGTAATTGTATCATATTTGGAAGAAGGTATAAGAAAGGTGGATAGAAACATACAAAAGGGGGATGAACACAATATGGCCTTTACAATGAAAAGAAAAACACAGTTCACACTTTACACTGCTGCCAATGGACAAAGAAGGTAATGGTTGCCTCTTGAAGAAAATCGATCATTACCGCCCAATCCCCCGACCTAGGTTTCATTCTATCGGAACTCATCAGGGAGGAGTGTGAAACGTGCAACGCAACTTTCTAAAAGAGGAAACCAAAAAACACAACGGAGGAGAAAATGGAAAATTGTAAAGAATAAAAGGACACCTAGATAGGAACATGTAAAAAGTATAACATAAAGGACATTGGATTATTCGCTCCTGAAAGTATCTTGTGGAACTGTGAGTTGACATTCAATTTGGGGCGGGGTCAAGTCTGTGTGAATTAATCAATCAGTCTTGGTTTTACTTCTTTTCTTTTTTATGAACATGATATATATATATATTTAATAAAGGTGCAAGTCCTCTTTACATGGGTAATTTGGATTCACTTCTAGTAAAATTTTGCATTTGGTGCAGTGATCACTATTTATCAATAGGGACATAGTGTTTTCAGGATAGTTAGACTTTTTTTTTTTTCTGAGTTTAAGATCAAAAATCACAAATTCTACTTTTACACATTACAATACTTAAAGTTCGGTAGAGCAATTCTTTGTTTAGAGCCTTTAAAAGATTTCGTGCTAGGTCCAAGCAAGAACATTAATATATATATTTGGACCTTGCTACAGGTGGTCATGTTTGGCAAAATTATTTCTTATTAGTTTTTATCCCCCTCTCCTTATTTGATAGTTTAGTCTTCTATTACGACGTGTTTCAGTGTTATTATTGTTTGGTCTAAACCTAAGTTGATAATCGATTATTTTGATATTGCTATTTGTAAGACTCAAAGGTAATGATATTGAGATATCGAGTTTGACAATACTAAGCCTGAAATGTTTTGTGCGTATTTATAATTGATTTTTTTCCGAATATGTTAATAAATAGTTAGATACACAATATGAACGAAAGATGTACAGTTTTATCCTAGTTTTTTTAATGGATACTAATTCATCTTGTATTTACATAAATAATATCGCTTTCGCGCTTGTCGTGTTGAGCTCGACTGCCGAGGACGGGGAGATCGAGGTTCGAATCTCGGTCCGGTGAACTGGGGGTGGTTTTTCCTAAATGGTTTTCCACTCTTCCTCCACGCAAAAGCGGGTTCACTTCCTCTAATTCATCCTTCCCAATTTCTAATCCATTAGCGTAATTAGTACTTAAAGCGTATAACCCGAACGGGTAGTAAGACGCGGTGCTAAATATTATTATTATTAACATCGCTTTCAGCTTATACTATCATTGCTTTTTGGGGAAAATAACACCACTTTTCCCCTAAAAAGAACTTCACCTTTTGCATGTCTATATTCATCAGTTCTAGGCTCAGGAAAAGTATACAAAGACAGATTTTGGAAGTATCTGCAGTAAGATACTTCATAGAGGGTTGCCTTACACACATCATAAAATGTTCTAATATATTGGCCTGGATTGTCAAAGTGAAACCTTTTGGTCTTTTCGAGAGATTAATGACTTTGTCGGGGAGGAATAGATGATAAATATTAACCTACAAGTTCCCACGCCTTGTCATCTAACTTATGAGGATGGTTTGCGTTTGCCTCTGATCAGAACATACAAACTGGCCGTTGCTAATTTTTGGTTGAATTACCTAAACTCGTTTTACAGAACGCTAATTTATGAAAAATAAATGATAAACTGTAGATTATATTTCATATTTTAAGCTGGTATTTCCAACAAACACCCTAGCTTCATACTAACTAATATTCACTCTTAATTTTAATATTAAAGGTCTCAAAAGAGGTTACAATAAAATTATTGTATTGTACATATTTTATCATCACTAAAATGTCAATTTTGTTCCGGTGTAGGCACTTTGTTTCATTTTTGTGTAGAAATTTAAATTTGGTTTTTGGTCTGATATTTCCTTCACTAGTTTTGCTCCTATTTTAGCTTATGGACTCGTTTTTCCACAATGGTTCTAACCTCGACTTCCTATGTCCTTGGTTTGGGTCCTGTTTACTTAAAATTATTAATATCTCTAGTTCCACTTGACTCACCTATTGCCATATCCTCACTCTCATTATTAATCTCTCTAGTTCCACTTGACTCACCTATTGTCATATCCTCACTGTCATTATTAATCTCTCTAGTTCCACTTGACTCACCTATTGTCATATCCTCACTGTCATTATTAATCTCTCTAGTTCCACTTGACTCACCTATTG
>CABFVX010005384.1:34318-51620 GCA_902151425.1 Timema shepardi
AAAAAATCATAAATAAGAATTTTGCTAAGCCTGAAGTAAATATGAAAACATGTCCCTTAGATATTTTTAAAATTTTAAATAACTATTAGGTAAATCTGATTTTATTATGACAAAATGTGTGTGGAGACAGGCCAGGACAATGACTTTGGACATGTTCTAACCATAAAAAATGTTTAAAAAAAATAAAAATTATTAATTTGAATAATGTTTTTATATAATTAAAATAGGGTTTTATTTTTTGTATGTAATTATTATTTTTTTACTCTAACCCTAAAAAAATTAATAAGCAGAGACTAATATTTGCCTGTTTCACAAGAATGACCCATATAGGATCATGAAAAGGTATAACAAAAAGGACAAACACAGGAAAAGGACCTTGGATTGGGCAGTGACAATCGGTTTTCTTTAAGAGGCAGCCATTACCTCTTTGTCCAATGGCAGCAATGAAAAGTGTGAACTGTGATCTTCTCTTCATTGTAAAGGCCATATTTTGTTCGTCTCCTTTTATATGTTTCAAGACACCTTTTCTATACAGGGTTCCCACAGTATTTGTAAAAATATTCTCCCTGACTTTACCTGACTATTTTCCCAAGTTCCCTGACCAACTTCTCAAAAAATTTCCAATATAATTTTATGGTACTATTCATGTGGAAATATTAATTTAATTACATTTATTTCGGCCTCCTCCTCCCCTACAGCTGACATTGCCTCAGCTCTCATGGAGGAATAAGAAAGCAGAAGTCTTGTCAATCAGTTCAGGGAAAATGATGGAAATATAATAAAATATATCAAAACCTATCAAAAAGAAAAGGCTGACATTCATCTTCAATTGTCTTTCAGAAAGCTGGTTTACACTTCAGGAATGGATCACAGGCTGCTCTTTTCAGTGATGATGATAATGATTATTATTATTATTATTATTATTATTATTATTATTATTATTAGCACGGCGTCTTACTACCCGTTCGGGTTATACGCACTTACGCTAATGTGTAATGGTAGGGTGATTGTGAAATGAAATGAAGGACCTACAGTTTAACTTGGAATCCGAAGCACGGTGGAGACCTGGCATTCCTCACATTCACAAGATGTCTTGTCAGAGGTGAAGGAAGGGTTTGGTAATCAGTTTTCAGTGTGTCTACAGGTTTTGTTTTAGGAAGTTTTTCTTCTTTGAGAAACTTAACCACATGGTCCCAAATTTGTAATGCCCTTTGAAAGCACATTGCATTCTCTAACACTGCACACCACAAAACTTCAAAGGAAAAGTTGTACACCCTGCCAACTGGGTAAACAATGCTTGACGAGCTGGAGAGTCAGTGAACAGGTAGTACATGTGACGCAGTAAGCTACTTATATCCCAATCAACAGACTCCACTCCTGTTCTCAAGGAATCATGAGCAACATGAAGCCAACATGGTCCCAGATCTAGCAAACTACATACTTCATTGTCTGTGACATATTTGATGTGTATCAACTATGAGAGTGGAAGATGAGAAATACTATCCAAGAAATACTTCAGTAATTTTTCAACATTGATCCTATAGAAATACACACTGTTTAAGTAATGACTGATGACTATGATTTTCCTTGTCCCAGAATCTGAATACAATGTCCATTTGTCCTCTTTGAATAACTTAATTCAACGCTTCATCAAAACAAATTACAAAGTTGTTACATAATTTTAAGTGGTCCAGTAAATTGTTCAGAAAGAATGGAGCCAAGCCATGCAGCCTTGTCTCCACCAAGGGTAAAGGCACTGGCAATGGAACACTCGGGAAACATCAACTGAAAAATTGTACTTAAATTATTGCACGAATTGAAATATATTTTATTTTCAACAACTTGCAAAGCCCAAATGACTTCCCCCTCAGTTATATCATCTTTAATAACAAAAGTGTTTGGGTTTCTTCGAGGCACTACACTACTTTCATTTTTGGCGACACCTTCCTTCTGCGGCTTTACAATTTCCAATGAAACAGAAGTGTGACATGAATTGTCATTTTCTTGACTTTTTTTTAAGCCCCCCTGACTGTTATATCCCCCGCCCCCCCTGACTTTCCAGACCTTAGGAACCCTGCTATACTTTCTTCCAGTTATGTATATTTGTAAGATAACTTTCTTTCTGTGTTTTATTTCAGGAAAAAGGGGTTATATCTAGACATTTAAGCTAATGTGTCATTTTAAAGTGTGTACTTAAAAAACCATGTTGTCAGCACGCAAGCGAGCTATACTGACCGAGTTGCCGCCAGATGTTTGTGGAGATAATGCAAACATTTGGCAATGGAGAGTGCCATGTGGTTAGCACAACAAACCCTCCGGCTGTTAATCTCAGTTTCCTAGACCAGAGCCACTACTTCCTTATTCAATAGCTCCTAAATTGTTCTCACAAGGCTGAGTTGACCCCATTTGAAACTCACTGCTACACAGAAAAATCCGAAATTGTCGAGGATTCAACCCAGAACTTCTGGATCTGTATCTAGGAACTCTAACCACTAGACCACAGAGGTATTTTAATTCATTCATATATTTATAGTCACTACACATTTGTTCAAATTTATAAATCTACTTTCATGTATTAATACATCAATTAAGTGTTCTGAAACTGTTACTTTTGACATAATGAGTACATTTTGAACAGATACAAAATATATATTGCGAGTGACCTTAATATTAATTATTCTATATATATATATATATATATATATATATATTTGATAGTTTCTTAAAGGGTCTTCCTGTGGCAAACCGACTATACCTGTCTAAGGTTCGCACTGGGCAGCATGTCTATATCAACGACCAACACAAGCTCGGCTGTGGAAGTCTTCCTCGCTACGTTCCTCAGCAGATTATTGGGGAAGTGTTTACCGCCCACATAGTTGCGCCGTTGCAGTCCCGATGTGGAGGCGAGGTCACAGCGGAAGAGGGAGGCGGGGGGAGCAGAGTAGAGTCCTCCTCTCCCGCCAGCAGACAAGGGGGACACCAGGTGGAACGATACATTCACGCGAACGGTGGAGTAACAGTTGCGCAGAGTCGCGATGCTCCGCAAGGCGTCGTTAACTTCCTGGTCTTCCGCAAATACCGACACAGATATAGGGCCCTGGTGGACAAACATAGTATTTATGTGGGTGTATGCCGCAGTTTCTCAAATAATACACAAGTTATTCTAAAGGCCACACTAAAATCAGGCAGTTCTAGGTGTAGATGACCTAACTATATTTCAGGGTAAATGGAGTCTACAAACTTATTAGCGTGTCCTAGCTTAATTTATCACTTAATGATGAGTTTATTATTATTATTAGCACCGCGTCTTACTACCCGTTCGGGTTATACACACTTACGCTAATGTGTAATGGTAGGGTGATTGTGAGATGAAATGAAGGACCTACAGTTTAACGTGGAATCCGAACCACGGTGGAGACCTGGCATTCCCCACATTAACAAGATGTCTTGTCAGAGGTGAAGGAAGGGTTTGGTAATCAGATAAATCTGTGCCGGGACTGAGGATTGAACCCTGGACCCCCAGCACACAAGTTTGCTTAATGATAAAGAACAAATATAATTCTAGTGATTAATGGCCTTAACCAACCTATTTTTTAAGCACCGCATACTGCACCCTTTTGTACTAATTACATTAGTGGTTTTAGGGATTAGGGTTATATTTAGAGGAAGTGTACCCGCATTTGTATTAAGGAAGAGTGATTTTCTTTTTAAACCACCCCTCAGCGCACCGAACCAAGATTTGAACCTTGCTCTCTCTATCATCGGCAGTAGCACCTTAGACCATGCAGCCACAGAAGCAGGTATCCAAACATTGAATCTGAAATAGTTTAGTTAAAAGACAATTAATTGTTTTGACTGAGCTAAGGTATATTTGTCACCACATCTTATTAGGTATCCAGTTGGGTCAAATAGCCCGCTTTTTATGATATTAATACAACGATGCAATACATATATAAAATACATTTAAAAAATAGTCTCTCCATCTTCTGCAGGCCTGACATTTTAATAACTATTGGAGTGCTCTTTTGATTTTATTATGAACTATAATTAGATTGTCATAGGCAGACTCTTTAGAACAAGTAGATATAAAACAAACTCCAGCTTAGTATCAGGGCTACGGAGCCCGAGTCAGTATATTTTTACAGACTGCAACTCCACAGCCCTCCTGATACTAAGCTGAAGTTTGTTTTTCTTAAGAAAATGACATTAAGAATTTTAATGTATCGACTAAGACTCCGGCTTCAAAATAAACACTTATAAAAATTGGCCTATAACAATGCATTTATAATAACTACAATTAATTGGTTCACTAGTAAAAATTATTTTTTAAAATTTTCAAAAGCTAAGCAATGCAATCTGCAATTTGTTCTAATTTGTTCAGAATAGGCCTAGTGCAATTTTGACACTCTAAAATATGGACTACACCTCATACAACTCTACTATGACACAAATGCTGAGTTTTGCACAAAAGTGAACCAACCTGCCAGCGCTGCGCCAGTGGTACTATATGGTGCAGATGGTTGAAAGAGCATTGCGTCACCAGGGCTATATCTGGCGTGGAGTTGGTCGTTGTCTTGCCGTGTAGTTGTCGAGCCGCCAGAGCGAGGTTGGGAACTATCTGGTACTCCCCGCTGCTGTCCAACACCCGACCTTGGCGCAAGGAGCGCACCAGAGCCGAGAACGACGTCTCTGCCTGCTACAAGTTATTTAGCATATTTTAATAATAATAATAATAATAATAATAATAATATTTAACACCGTGTCTTACAACCTGTTCAGGTTATACTCTTTAAGTACTAATTACTCTAATGGATTAAGAATTGGGAAGGTTGAATTAGAGGAAGTGAACCTGCATTTGCGTGGAGGGAGAGTGGAAAACCATTTAGGAAAAACCACCCCCAGTTCACCCGACCGAGATTCGAACCTCGATCTCCCCGTCCTCAGCGGTCGAGCTCAACACGACAAGCGCGTTAGCCAACTACGCCACCGAGGCGGGTTTTAGCATATTTAATTTTTTTTTATTTAGCACCAGGCTTTACTACACCTTAGGGCTATATGCTCATATACTGATCACAAGAATGATTTTAGAGATTAGGAAAGTTATATTTAAAAGAAGTGTACCAGCATTTGTATGAAGGGAGAATGGAAAAACCCCTTTCAGTATACCCAAATTGAGATTTGATCTTCCCAGTATCGGCAGTCTAGTCTACTGTGAGAGTAGGCCTAGCGCCTTAGACCATAAACCACGATGCCACAGAAGCGGGGTATTTATCGCAGCTTAATATTTTATTCAAAAGTGATTTTACTGGTAACTCAACTTAAAGAAAGGAGCCTAAATGTTTTCAATTGAAGCAATGTGTCATAGGAATATCTGTCTAATTTGTCTGTTACAACTAGGTTTGGCGATCAAACATATTATCAGCCTAAATTAATGGTAGGTTACCTAACATTAATTGAAGTGACTAAAATTTAAAAAATACAGTAGTGTGAATTTAATCAGAATTTCTATTGTGGGCCTATTTTAAGAAGACTTAGATTAACCTTATAGTAATGTAATCTTTAGTTTGAGCTTAGTTTTCAACTTGCTTGGCAAACACAGTTCCCTCAACAATTTTTTCTGTTTTCTTTGCTAATTACTGTCATTTTATATGAACTAATGTAACTTATATACCAGAACTTTGGGCAAGCTAGTCTGACCACAATTCGGGTTGCTATTAATTTTGCGGGATGATAATAAATTGGCCTACCACTCTAAGAAAGCCTAGGCCTTTTTGGTTTGTTGATGGTTGTAGGCACACCAAATTAATACTGTTTAAAAGTTAGATAATGTTATGACACTATAGTCTGTTCACGGTAGGAATTGTTTTCTGAAAGGCCTTTTTCCCTACCTGTTATATAGTAGGATATTGGTAGGAAAAAAGACCTTTCAGAGAGAAATTCCTACCATGAATGGAATATACACGGAAAGAAGACGCAGGAGAAGGAATTTTGGGATTTAGTCACATTAGTGGGCTGCACTTTCCTCCTCCAAGTAACTTAGGTAAAACTTAATTTTGAATACAAATGTAAGTTATATTACTATAACTGGCACATTTTACTGAAATAGGAAAATGAGTTAAAGATATAACATTGATATGAATTAACACTCATTTTTGTGTGTTGAGGATAATCAAAGTTAAAAGTTTCTGAGAATGTATTCCTCATTAATTGCTTTGAAAACGGACGTTTCAACAAGGACCATGGTAGAGATGGGAAAAACAGTGATTTTAAGATATCAGTGAATACAGTGACTGTGATTTTAGAATATCGGTGATTTATACCAGTGATTTTTCACTGTTAGTATTTAGCTGCTGTCCGAGTAGGCGTGTACAATCGAAAAACGAGTATTGAGTATGGAGTATTTCTGAGTACTGGGTATTTACTCGAATAATCCCATGACATTCGGTTGTCTGTTGGAACTTGAAAGGATAACTAATTACTTGGAAGTTTGGCGGCTTGCAATGGAATTCGATACTTAAAGACTTAACATAAGCTCTTTCTGTCGGCACTCGGCACTGACATTGACATTATTGATATACAGCTACCTAATCTCCGGGTTTCGTGTTGCCTGACTAATGTACAGTCAATACAAATGTATGTGTTTTAAGAAGTTTAATACAATTGAAAAATAGAGAAATAAAATATGTTATTTAGTATTTAATAGTGAAATGTTATGTAATTTGTGTTATGTGATTTTTTTTCGTAGCCTACTTTTAAAAAGAATCCGAAATGTGATTTGCTTAGTAAGCTTGCTTTTGAATTTTGCTCTTAACAACTAAGTCATTTTTACGTAGCAATCTTATACTGTTTTTGATAAATGAGCTCTAAGAGATCAAGTGTTTTAAATGGAAATAACACGTAAAACATGCCAGTCAATATGGTTGATTCTCAATTAGTTGGTAGAAAATAAAAAATAAAAGAATAACAAAGGCCGTGAAGCGAGTAATTATTCGAGTGTCTAGAAAAAGAAGCAATACTAGCTCCGTAGCTCGAGTATTGCGAGTATTGCGAATATGCGAGTATCTCCGATCACTGATATCTCAATAACCGATACTTTTGAGATCGAGTAACTGGGAGTATCAGTGATCAAATGGTATCGGTGAAAAAATCACAGTCAGTGATATATCGCCCATCTCTAGACCATGGGATTATAAGTCTATCAGCTCTGAATCTTAACTAATAGTCCTATTGATTATTAAATTAAGGAATTTAAGTCACAAATACTTACATTAAACTATGAGATTATTTTATCAATAGAGACAATTCCTACATTGGAAGACCTGTGGACTAAACATAAAGATTGTCTAGTCGATACGGTTCAAATTCTGAAATAGTGTAGGTTTTTTACCCTAAATGGTTCTCCAATCTCCCTCCACACGAATGTCGATACATTCCCTTTATAGATAGCTTCCTCATCCATACCCTATAGTGTATTTAAATGCGGAGAGCCTAGACAAGTAGTAAGGTGCAGGGGAGGTGGAACGAAGGGGTAGGGGGCACAGAGGGCATTGCCCCCTTGATAGAAGCAAAAGGGGGCAAAGCAAGGATTTGCCCCCCTTCTGATATGTGCTATAACTGCTAGACAGGTTAATGTTCTTAAGACTGATTCAATTTACTTGATGTTGGTTAGACACGGACCAACAATAACATTTAACGACCCGCCTCGGTGGCGTAGTTGGTTAACGCGCTTGTCGTGTTGAGCTCTACTGCTGAGGACGGGGAGATCAAGGTTCGAATCTTGGTCGGGTGAACTGGGGGTGGTTTTTCCTAAATGGTTTTCCACTCTACTTCCACACAAATGCGGGCTCACTTCCTCTATTTCAACCTTCCAAATTCCTAGTTCATTAGAGTAATTAGTACTTAAAGCGTATAGCCCGAACGGGTAGTAAGACGCGGTGCTAAATATTATTATTATCAACATTTAACGGCCACAGTGGTTTGGTCGACCACTTCAAATAATGTGTTGTATATTCAACTACAGAACTTCCTGCTAGGCCTAGTGTTTTTATTAATTGTTACGTCTATTAGCACACGGGCTACTAACGGCTTAATCTAATGAAATAGGGTTGAGGAAGGTAGTCGGGAGGAAGTGAGCCCGCATTTGTGTGGAGGTGGTTGAGTGAAGATGGAAAAAAAACTTGTGAAAGCCATCCTCAGTTCACCCAGCCAAGATTTGAACCTTGACCTTCCAGTCAACGGTTAACAAAGGATTGTGAGCCAACGACTCTACCCCTATACCACCGTCGCGGGTGAGTAAATACTTAAGCCAATATGCTAGAACAATCCGTGATAAGGTTATACGTTGATGGCTAGTGGAGTGTTACTAGAAAAAATGGTTTTTTTATATTACAGTTTGTATTTAAATATTTTTGTTTGAAGACTCCTTTGATAAATCATATCTTTCATATAGTTTTTAAACTAATTTACGTCAATCTTTTTTAGAAAATTTATAATTAATTGTGTTTGCCAAAATTTTTAAGGTGTTATTAACTACAAACTAGTCAAACTGCCCATTCATCGTCTAGTCAATTTGCTTATCAGCCACTCCTATAACCTGTTATTGCTTAAAATATTTTAATCATCCCAAAATACTTTCTCCTTGTTTATCTGTCAAATAATTTCTAGAATATTATTATTGTAAAAATATTACCAATGGCCTTTTTAGAAGTGCTGTTACTTATTTAAAATACAATTGTTTTAATTGACTTCAAAATTCATGATAGAATGAGTTCTTTCTCCAAATAAATAATCTTGCATGTTATTTATTCTTGATTTCTGTCTTGTTTAATTGACTAAAAGAAGTTATACATATCAATTTAAGTAAATGTAACCTCTAAGTGTGTTCCTTATATTATTAATTTCAAATAATTTTTCTTACTACAATTATAATGAATATTACCAAAAGGTGTGTTAAGTTATATACTAACTATATTTAAAAGTCTTATCATAATTACTGAGGAGAGTCAATGGCATTGCCTTGGGAGAAGATAGAAAACAATATTGCCCCAAAAACCCACTCCTCAGTGCATAAGTGTGCGCAGGGTGTGGCTTATTGGAGCGTCACTGTGGAGGATGAAGGGTGCGGGATCAACACCACCCTTTGCTCGACGAACAGGACCATGAGGTGTTGTAGCAGGATCTCAAGCCTACATTAACCACCAGGTGCACTTGGAATATACATCGCAGTAGTTACTAGAACTTTTCTTCTTCTTATGGGGGGAACCATTGCACCCCCTCTGTGCCCTCTGTGCACACCTATGCCTCAGCACTGCTGAGTAGGACTGAGAAGTAGTCTCCCTGGTCAGCCAGGCCCAAATGTCATACAACTAATCGACTGTTCTACATTCTTATAAAAATAACAACTCTCTTTGAATAACCTCAGAATTGAGCAGAGCAAGGTGATCATTCGTATCATCCAGGTGATGGTGGTGCCTGGCCTCCAGACGGCTGAGCAGAATCAGATGTACCACTTGTAATACTGCCACGACGGCCACCAGAACTAACACCACCTTTCCCCATAGCAAGTGCTGCATGCTGGCGACAGCATCTCATCACTGTTTCTAATCATCATGAGAAAACTTGCTTCTCGAAGTCATTATCAACTTAATCTGTCCCAAATAAAAATTGTTATAGATTGAGAGTATTGTATGTGCATATACATTCTTATAAAGGATTAGGGAATATCTTATCATCTCAAAGTTACAAATTTATCTTTTCATATAGGTCTAAGTTATTGAAGCTATAGTTTATCATTTATGAAAACTATTAACAAACTTTTCCACTACCATTACTTCAATATTTGGTCAAAGAGATCACAGAATGAAAAATGCATTCAATTAATACTTTTATAAAGGAGTCTTTATAAGATTGACAACACAGGTATAATTAATTCAAACTATATATTGTACAATTAGTCCTAGCCTTATATTAATTTAAATTGATAAGTTATGTGATCAAATAATGTATAATTTCAAATATCACCAATTACAATTTCAAAGTTAGGGATTAATTAGCAAATTTTGCACTACTTTTATTAACATTTTATGGGCAATTTACGTCAATAAAAATAAACAAACACACATCACTTTGTTTACCTGAGCTCACAGATGATCTATATAAAAAAAACTGGGTGAACATTCGAGAAAGAAATTTTAAAGTGGTCGTCTGAACACCATTGTGTAAGAGAGAAACAAAAACTTAGGGTATTTCTCTCTCTTTTACACACTTTCAAGGCAGTGTGGCATTTTGAAATCGTTCGCTAATTTGTATGAATACATGTATTTGTATGATATACATCAATGTATGCTAATAATTAAATGAAATAAAAGTGTTAATAAAAGATTTGAACAGCATAGCTAAATTTTAAACTCATAACTTATTTGTTTAATGAGTTGATATCTAATATATATATATATATATATACACACCTCGATTCTAGAAAGAAGCCAGTTCTGAAAGGCCTTATTTCCTACCAAACTCCTGCTGTGTAGTAGCATTTTGGTAGTATTAAAGATATTAGAGAAGGGACTTTCTGTTACGGTTCTAGAAGGCCGTTTTTCCGACCATATTACTACAATAGTATTTTGATATTATTAAATACCTTAAAGAAGGGACTTCCTAATACTGTTCTAGAAGGCCGTTTATCCGACTAAAATACTACTATACACGAGGATTATGGAATAAAATAACGCATTACAAAACGGGATTCTTACCAAAATCAGAGTTTAGTAATACTTTCCACAACCCTATAACTTAAATGATCGTTTGAATGTAAGACTACCACACCAAGTTTGTAATTCAAACAAATGTAACCAAGTTGCTAGTTACCTCATTTCACTATAGTTATCAAACTTTAATTATAATATGGTTTATTTCTCCTATTCTAAAACCTATACTATACATGCTAATAGCCAACTTTAACACTACATGGGTGATAGCTACATGTTTTAATAAATCAAATATTTTACTTGTATTTGTCCACTACTACCTGTGAAAATAAATGGCATCTCCTTTAATGTAAATGTGTATTCATCAAAGTGTGTTAATACTTAACTGTTTCCAAACAATAAGAGATTTATGCACCAGAGACATGTTTTTGTACAAGAACATTGAAAGAAACCTTTAGATATGTCTCCTCAAGATCAGTCAGACGATAAACTTGAGCATCACACTTAGGTTTTTGCAAGTGGTGTGTTTATGTCAATTCAGTCAGTATAGCTTAGATATCACTACACAACAAAACACAACACAACATTTAATTGTTCTCTTTGTCGGATTAACTGAGCTGTACCAGTTACTCAGTCAAACTTGATTATGGCACAGTAGTCTTTGACGAAATTTATTTAGTCAAATGAGATTTTTTATATATTAAAATACAAATAAGTAATACCTGTTACTTGTTGGTTAAAATAACGAGTGCCATAAGCGTTTAATCACGGTGCGCCTATAACCGTTATCAAGAACAGGAGTTAATAGTGTCAGTTTGAAGAAGGAATTTGTATTAACAAAGAAAAATTGCAACAGCTAGTTAATCGCAAATAATATAAACCATCTATTGCGATTCCTGTTTGTAAATAAACATTCCTGCTTCAAAATGTAATTATTAATTCCTGTTCTTGATAACGGTTATTGGCCCTAGCCACCGTATTTAGACGTTAGTAGTGCTATGAAAACGCATGAGGTACCGATGGTAAAATTTTGAAAGGCTTAGATGATATAAGTATAATAAACATACAGTATCGCAACAGTAATGTACAAAATAATAATCAAATATGGTTTTTAAAAGGTTAGTTCTGGGTATTATTCACATTAATCCTTTAACAAGGGATTAGGCTTATTTAAATGTATTTCCTTTCAACGCCGATTATTGACTTTTTGTAAGTTTGGGAAAACTACACATCTTCAACGCTAGTGGACACTCTACAGGGACATCATGAGGTGATGATTCTACTTTTCTCCCCCATCTTTTGACATCACCAACAGTGATAGCTAGACTTTACAACGCCCAATTATTTCAAACGTTGAATTTACTATTTTAAGGTTTTCTCAAAATTAAAATAGCTTCCAACATTTTATAAACTATAACATTTATTTTTCCTAGCACCGTATTTGTAATATGAAACCTTTGGCTAGATTAATTCAGATTCATTTGTTCGACGGTAAGCAATATGTCTAAGATCTAACATATATTTATTAATCCATATTTTCCCAAGGGGTCATTGTTGACCTCTCGGATTTTTTTCACCTTCAAGAATGATGTGTATTTTCTCACATTGGAGGTGTAATACAATTTGTTACAACATTGGACGTATGTAAAATATTTTTAGTTCTCATGAAGTGCTGCACTCTGCATAGCCACATTAGTAAAAGCGATCACTTCTCTAATATAACTTGTAAATAATACTTCTGTAATTAATTTTAATAATGGTTATAATGATGTTGCTAATATGCTATTTTTGTATTATAAGATACAATAGTTTTACACATTTTAACAACTGCAAAATGTGTGTAAATAATTGAGGGGTCGTTTTTGACCCCTTAAGCAAATACTGGAACTTTTAAATTTTGCTACCACCTTTTAGGTTTTGGATGTTTGTAGTTATTTCATTACTTATGTTTTAATTTTAATTAACACATAATACTTTTACTTTATAAATAATTGAAATCTCAAATAAACGCTATCTAATTTTAAATGTTCAAGTAATATTGGTAGTTTCAGTGGAATAGGCAATTCCAGTACTGCACAACTTATTGAATTCATGAACTTACACAACAATGCATTACTGATTTTATGTACAAATATTTGAAAAATGGACGTATTTGAAGTATTTTGATGTTTTTCACAGTTTTCTTGTCAATCCAGAAGAGTTCCAGAGCTGTTTATTTCTCCTTTTCATTTATGTCATATAATCTTCCCCTTTCCTTCACTATCATGTTATAGACTATTTTATTCCACAATAAAATGTTTGTTTACATCTTTCACAAACATCTCATGATTGAGTAGTAATACAATTTGTTATACTGTATTTTGATTATATTCATAATTTGTTACATTCTTCTAAAATCAACACTTTTTTGTGTTACAGGTGTACTGTTAGTTATGAATGGACCTAAGTTCTATGGACCTGTTAATTATGAACGGACCTAAGTTCTATCGACCTTGACGTTCCTGGTAGTGGTGAGTGGCGAAGCCTAGGGGACCAACTTTAAATTAGGAGTAGTTCCGCAATATGGCGATCTAAATGGGATTTAGGGGAACAAAAGTTTTGATAATCTCTTATAAACTAATAATTAAATATGTGTTAAATAATTAAATCTCTTTGTACCTTTTTTAGATATGTAATTTTACCTTAATGTTTTTTTATATCTTTTATTTTAAAAATGCTAAGTCTTTAAATATTATATTATTGGTCCTTTTTTTATATTGAAAGTCTCTGATTGGCCTATCCGTGAATCACAATTTCCTGTTAAGGAAAAATAACGTCTTTACCTCGGCCACTCTCTATTTGGATCTGATCAACGTGAGACATAATTTTTTATTTCTCTTACTTATTTTTAATTTTATTCATGAATCTTTTCTAAATTAACATGTAGTCTTTTTCCTTTTTATTTCTTTCTTGTTTTTAAGGTTATGGGTTAAAGTTTCCGTGTAATTCTTTTGTCTAATTAATTACCTTTTATGTTTCGGATTTGTATTATGTATTTTTGTGGTTTTCTAATGTAACCTAGAAATTGTCGGCCACGAGGCCTGGTTCTTTTTATATTATGGTTTTTGTATCAATCGGCATCCTATAAACCACGTTGTTTAAAATTTAATAGAACAGGGGATTAAGTATAATGTTTGAAGACTATTGTCTTTGTATTAATTAATTTTATTTTTAGTTTTCTCTGTTCTACAGGAGATATCCTTTATTTATACCTTAAGCAAATCGGTAATGTAGTAAATGTAAATGTTCTCTTTTATTTTAAATTAATCTTTTATTATGTTTTATTACATTTTTATTCTCTTAATCTTTTATTATGTTTTACTATCTTTTATTTGCTTAATAAATAATACAGTCCTTTTGTAACTGGGTTATAATTTAAAAATCATGTGGGAAACCACGTGTTTTGGATAACTATCTTAACCTCCTTTTGTATTGATTAATTATCTACTTATGCTAATTATCTAATTATGCTCTCTTTCAGTCTTGGCTATATATATATATATAAACTTTTCACTAAAATCAATAAGTGTAACTGGTCACCTTACAATGAGGCGATCAGTACACAGGGAGAACTTGAATACCTTTCAAATACAGGAATAGCTTGAAAGTTTGGCAAGTCAAGAGGCCGTAGGACAGATTGACTTAATTTTACTGAGCCAACAACCAGTCGATGAGGATGACGAAACCGACTACGATTCCAGTGAAGAAGATTGAAACGAAATAAAACGTCTAAGTTGGCGTTACAAGCCCCAGCCGAGTTAGTAATCAATAAAGATCCAGACTTTCTTAGTGATAAAGGTAAAACTGATTCATTTTCTACTGTTACTTATAGATTAAACATCTGAGCCACCTGATGCTGATTTAGTTATTGATAAATATTGATAAACTAGTTTGGCAATCCCCGAAGAAATAATTTTTAAAACTGATGACACTCAAAGTAGGAAAAGGAAATAAAGAGAGAGATATATGCCTATATTTACAATTAGTGTCCTACCTACAAAATTTCAATATATAGCAATACAAAAAGTTACACTAAAGGTAAAAAAATATATATACTGTTATAGCAATGCCTCCTCCAGTAATAAAGTGGACAGATGGTAGTTTAAATAACCATCAACGCGCAGATGAGTGGAATCAACTTACTCAAACTGAAACAAGTTTAGGAGACGATAGCTCGGTAATATTCTCTTTTAAACTGATTTTTGATGAACAATTTGTTGAAGAAATAATGAATTATGCAGCAGGCAGAAGCTTTTTATATTCATTGCCCTTATCAGTAGAAGAAAGTACCGCTGTTTTTATTTTAGAGTACTTACTCTTAGCCGAGATGTTCCATTGCCCAGAAGGCGAGTGCATTGGGAATAGTCTGACGATTCCCATAACGAACTAGTTACAAATTCTATCAGGCGAAATAATTTTGAAGACATTTTTAGATATGTTCATGTTGTAGACAATGCAGTGTTAGTAAGTAATGATAAAATTATTAAGGTCGGACCTTTGTATGACACTATTAATGAAAAATGCATTAGGTATACGTTTACCTAGAAAGATTTAAGTATAAATGAATATATTATGTTACCTTACTTTGGACGACGTGGCCGCAAACAGCACACAAAAGGTAAACCAATTTGGTTTGGTTTTAAAGCTTTGGCTATTGAAACCAAACTAGGGTATTGGCTAAATATTGATTTTAATCGAGGTAAGAAAGAGTTGGCAGCCTCGGAGAAAGTTTTCTGCTTTGTTTGGTTTTGAAAGTAAAATAAGTTAATACGCAGATAGTGCGTATAACCCGAACGGGTAGTAAGACGCGGTGCTAATAATAATAATAATAATAATAATAAGTCAACCGTTGTATACAGCTATTACCATAAATTGCACATTCAAAATAATCATCAGCTTAACTAGAATACAAAGGTTAGAGAGTTGAGCAAATCGCTAAAGTAGGGGCTGTCTCAAAAGGGATGATCATCAATAATATAAAGTTACTTTATTAGCCGCTCATTGCCTAGACTGTTCAGTATCAGTCACAACATTAAACTACAATAACACTATGTACATATACATACATAAGACTTATTCTAGTTCATTGAAGATGGCTCCAAGCTATTTGCATAAGGGGAATGAAAATGACCTAACAAAACATCATTATGTACAAAATTGATTTTACAAAATATATCTATCTATTATCCTTGGTTTGCCATGGTTTGATATACTGGCGTAAAGTACAAAAGTAAATATGTTCTCCTATTGTTTTAATATTGGGACAGGGCGTGTTCTTAAAACACACTACAACAATCAAAGGCACCTTATTTGAGACCTTTAGCTTACAGAAATTTGATCAGATTTATCTTGATAATATATTATCGGCCCCCTAAATCTGGATCGGGCAAGAGTTATAATTAAATATCAATATGTGCAGGTTTAAGTTAAAGCAACGCCCGCACATGGCAGACACGCAGATTTTTGATGATAATGCTAACACTAGCACCCAGTGGCAGAGAGATTAATTACTTAAAGCACTAAACTTCAATAACAAAATATTTCAATATTTAGCGGCCCCAAGGTCGTAGATGGGGGGCGGGGTTGGGATTCCATACCCCCACGAGATTTTACGAAAAAATATATACGGCTTTATTTATGCTTCAAACATTATCAAAATTAAGATACAAATACAAATTAGGGGGCTGTGTTACCATAAAAATCACTTTAGAGAGCTTCAAGAGCTGTTAAATATTTAGAAATTTTTCCTAGCCTTCGGAATTTTGGAGGTTATTTTACCATTACATAAAACGTCACAGAGCTTAAAAAAGTGTTTAATATTTAGAAATTTTCTAAGCCTTTGGCAGCTAGGGGGCTATTTTACTATGAAAAAAGAAAACATTTCAGAGAGCTTCTAGAACTGTTTATTATTTAGAATTTTTCCTAGCTTCCAGCAATTGGAGGATGTGCCCACCAACCCCCATCCTGAAATTATTGGCTGGCTACGGCCTTGAGCGGACCTTCTCTTCATCAGGAGATCGCAAACAAAACAAAGGATAGAAAAACTATTAACTCAAACCCTCAAACCTAAATAAATGCTAAATAAGCTATAACAATAATTAAATAAATGACCAGAAGGATGTGTCATTGCTTCACGGCCCTATCTCGTACTATTAGAGGATACACTTTAAACGGTGGCAATAGTATGAATAATCTAACAGCAAATTACAAGTGTATCTAACTCTACATTATACTAAAATAAGCGTTTATTGTAAACGACGCTATCTATTATGAAACGGTCAAACTGTCTCTGTAAAGGGTACCAAAAAAGACCGTGAAGGGGATATTCAGAGATTACATCAAACTCAGAGAACAAATATCTCTGGTAGAAATTAATATTGCTAAGTTGGTAATCCGGTTTTATTCTAACCGTGTAAATATCCAAGTTGAACATGGCTTGAAGAGTCCAAGGATAATAGGTTCATTCTGAAACAAACCATAGAAAAGACAGTTTAATATAGAAGGCGCTCTCAGTGGTCTATTGCTGAACCATAACAAGTAGCGCTAAGTGTCTCTTT
>CABFVX010005385.1:5628-39433 GCA_902151425.1 Timema shepardi
TGGGGGGGGGGGGGGGGTCAACCAAGCGCTCCTGCATGGCTCCAAATATTTTCGTATTCATCATTACTAAATTCATTTCTTCAACTAGAGATTGAAACAGACTCGATTACCATTTTGTTAAAACAAACGATTTCAAGAACGTACACAAGTTAACCTCATGGCTAGTAGGATCATTAACTTAAGGACACTTGTAACCTTTTAAGGTGACCTTCTGTGGATCACACAATCATTAAATTAACGATATTACTTTGAATATTGTTATAACTTCATCCTAACGATACTCACAATTTTGTACAGATTCGACACCACATAGGGTCAATTTTAATAGAATGCACATGCACTCAAGAATCGGTATGAATAATCGATATCATGTCTGCCTCCTACTCTAAGAGTTCTAAGTTTGACACCCTCCAGTGCCAAAGGGCCAGTTTCATAGTCAAATTTAGTACGCCTCAAGTGCGGCGCTATACTAAATACAGGATGACACCTACCTAAACTCGAATGGAGTGTGCCGTTCTCGCATATGAAACTGGCCCATTCCATTCTGGTTTAGGTAGTTGTCGTCATGTACTTAGTGTAGCGCCGCACTTGAGGCGTACTAAATTTGACTATGAAACATGGCCCAAAGGCTTGATGAAGGTTGCCTTTAATCATTTCTCCACTAGAATGTTAGTAACAAACTTAATTTACAGCCTGGCTGATAGAGCGCGTTTGCGTTCGCCTATGTAGTTCAAATATATTCACTAGATGCCTCGTTTAATTAGTACACGTTCCATTTGCTAGGAGATATATGTTTTGTGGAAGTCGTTATAAACTGTTGTATTTTTCTTATGACTAAAGTTGAATTCACACGTACGCTGAAATTTGAAAGTGGTACAGTGAGACCACACCTCTTTTTTGCTGCAACTGTCCACACACTCGCGGAAAGTTGGAACTGTCTGTATACCCATGATGTATTGAAACGTCAAACATAAATACGTTAATATTACCATGAGTGCAAGTTTCTGTATTGAAAATAAAATGAGATGTTTTAACTACTGTCTGGGTTTGATTTTGTCATCGATAAACCCAATAGCTTCCAATAAACTGTCATTTTTAAATCACTACTTTTGATATGCGCCATCGTTAGAATGTGCTATGTTTATAAATCACGCATGTTTGAAAGTTTGCGCATGCGCTGATTGGTTTTTCTGTAGAAGTGTTGGAAAAGTTAAAATTATCTCTACTTGAGCAGTGTGGGCTACGATGGCCACACGGAAATTTTGTGCTTGGATCAGAGCTATCACGTGACTATATACCAGCACTGCTATTGTTTTACAGTGAACGTGTGAATCCACAGTAATTGTGCACGCTACGCTATGCAAATAGAACCACATCGCTAGCACTCGCAGTGTTAGTGCCATGAACTAAAAGATTTGAAGCGGGACGTTACACTTCGAACACAACACATTTCTTTTATTGCGGAATGCTAATTTATCAAATTTTATTATATCAAATTCAATCAAATGTAACGAAATTAATTATTTTATAAATAAATCACGTTATAAAATGGAAAATTTAGCTAAACCCCTTCTTTAAAATAAACGACAAATTGCTAACAAAACAGTAATGGCGAGTTTTACATAGACTTCACACTTTTTTTTAATGGACTTCATGCCCACGCAAGCGCATTCCTCTGTGACGTCATTGCAAGCTGCTCCTAGCGATAGTGTCCCAAACTAGTTTACGACATCGACTAGTAGCAATAAGAGTGCCCACACCATGGCTATGCATCTTGCAAAAAAAACTAGATCTGTTGGCAACATCAAGCGGGAATTTGACAATAGTAGTGGTAGCACTGAACTACACACACAACAACAAAAACACTTTGTTTATGTGGTTTTCAAATTTGGAGTATTTATTAGCATTTTTATCATTGACGACCAGTAACCATCTATATGCTCAAATTCCATGGGTAGAATTTTAAATATCTGTTCAAGGAGCTAGCCCATGGATATTACTCTAAATTTATTTATATAACTTGATCATGCCCACAGTAATACTTTATGATGTCTCTCTTTCAATGTGTAAACCTGTTTTGCAGTCAGAAAATGGAGAAACCTTTTCAAAGAAAAATCTAGCACTGCACGGTGTCAATTGTTTGCTCGATTATTTTTCCGTGAATTCAAAACTAGAGTTTGTATCTGTGGTAAGTCTAAACTAAATATTTCTAAAAGTTTGAAACAATTTCATGACCATCCATAGGTTAGGGAATTAATTACCATAACTCTCAATATATATATAAAATACCCTGCTCTGCAAAATGTTAACATGACATATGTTTCTGATTTCAAAATATCATCCAGCTTGCTAATCTAACATGCTAACGTAGCATATTTCTTCGATTCTAAGAAAAAGAACTGGTATCAATTCTAAGATGCACCCCGTTTTTTAGAAACATTTAAATGGGAGACACAGTGTTTTTTAAAATCAAAGAAATACGGTATTAAGTCAATTGAATGTATGAGGAATTATATGTTTTAAGAGTTGACACTTTTTTTCTTGGGGGTGGGGGGGGATATTCTGAAACTCTTATTCATTGTCTTTATTTAATTGGCAGAGTTTGAAAAATTAAAATTGTCAAATTTTATTAGTTTGCTCTAATATTTATAAAATTTAATGAATTAGTTAGGCATTTAAAATGAACAGGGAAAAGTCAGGGAATGTTTACATTTTGTCTATAAAAAGCCTCATATTTTGATTCACAACAGTCAAAATAACACTTTTATTCCAGTTAGTCCCGACCTGGAACCACTTTCACACCATTGTCCCTGTTCACCAGACTAATATCTCTTCTCAAGGTCAACAAGTGAGTCGTCTCTTTCCACCTTTCCGCCAAAGTTGAGTCATGGATATTCACATGCGCGCAATTTTGTTTAGACCTACATTTTAAATACAAGGAACTAAGAATGGCTCGATACGATTTGTCTGAAATCTATGTTTAATTTAAAATAATCCATTTCCCCGGAGGCAGAAATTATTTAATATTTAATGAGTGAAATAATTTCAGAATGTGTATTTAGAAAGAAACAACACTGTATTAAGTTAATCTGTGATCTTAAAAAATTATGTTTGCAATATACTTAATATTGATATATTGTGGTCTGGAAAACCTGGAAAAGTCAGGGAATTTAAAAATATAGTTTGGTTGGACACCCTGATAACTATAACCTGGTAGTATTTTTAATCATTGTGTTTATTATTTTATATTTATATATTGTAACTATACAGGGTCAATGATGTGAAGTGATTCCAGGTTGGGACTAACTCGAAGACTTCCTCTTATTTAACTAAATATTCTCACCTTCCTGAAAATATTCTTTGACCCTTTTCATTGTTATATTATTATTATTATTATTATTAGCACCGCGTCTTACTACCCGTTCGGGTTATACGCACTTACGCTAATGTGTGATGGTAGGGTGATTGTGAGATGAAATGGAGGACCTACAGTTTAACGTGGAATCCGAACCACGGTGGAGGCCTGGCATTCCCCACATTCACAAGTTGTCTTGTCAGAGGTGAAGGAAGGGTTTGATAATCAGATAAATCTGTGCCGGGACCGAGGATTGAACCCCGGACCCTCAGCACAGAAGTCTGACACCTTACCCCTAGACCACCAGGTCACCCTTTTCATTGTTGGTAGCGCAACAATACCGAGTGGGTTCGGTGGAAACATGAGTGTATGTATTGTATACTTGTGAGTGTCCTATCTGCTCACTCTACATCTATTCTCCCCTCGTTTATAAATCTATTACGTTGTATGCCTGCCTTTGTCCTGGAGGACAGAAAGGGGCTACAGTATGTATGTATGTATGTATGCTACATGCTCATATACATCACATTTTATGTACCCCCTCGTGTACCTCCATTGTTTTTCATATTCCAGGTAAAATACCACTTGACTATAAAACCCGCAAAATTGGACATGAACACGTGTCATTTTCAAAACACAAGGTCAAGATTCAAACCCCGACCTCCCTGTCTCTGGCAAACCAGACTAGATAGGCTTCAAATTAAGTCCTACTGTTCGTAGCCATAATTTTAGTTCCAAGCATACTTTTTTTTTAATGACTATTGACTAAACTATAATTGATTTTTTATCAAAACACTGACAATATTATTCACAGCTAACAGAAAGAATGAAAATT
The DNA here is from genome assembly GCA_902151425.1 of Timema shepardi. Classification (NCBI taxonomy): domain Eukaryota; kingdom Metazoa; phylum Arthropoda; class Insecta; order Phasmatodea; family Timematidae; genus Timema; species Timema shepardi. The sequence continues at coordinate 9,819 of CABFVX010005385.1, forward strand.
TGCCAACGTTTCTTAAATGTTTTTATTAATCTTTCTAGATTGCATTTTCGTCTCTGTATGAGATAATATCCCCCTTCACGCGTGACTTTGAGAGCATAAAACAGAAGCTCCAACAGTTGGAGGAATATGACAAGACCTCGATTGAAACAGCCCTGCACGGCGTCAACCGTCTGGTTCTGGGAGAGTGGGGCAGTGCGACGCCGTGTCAGGTAACACTGACGAGATGGTATGTAGCAAGGCTGAGACGGTATGGTGACGAGGTAACACTGCTGAGACGGTATGGTGACGAGGTAGCAAGGCTGAGACGGTATGGTGACGAGGTAACACTGCTGAGACGGTATGGTGACGAGGCTGAGATGGTATGGTGACGAGGTAGCAAGGCTGAGATGGTATGGTGACGAGGTAGCAAGGCTGAGATGGTATGGTGACGAGGTAAGCAAGGCTGAGATGGTATGGTGATGAGGTAGCAAGGCTGAGACGGTATGGTGACGAGGTAGCAAGGCTGAGACGGTATGGTGACGAGGTAGCAAGGCTGAGATGGTATGTTGACGAGGTAGCAAGGCTGAGACGGTATGTTGACGAGGTAGCAAGGCTGAGACGGTATGGTGACGAGGTAGCAAGGCTGAGACGGTATGCTGACGAGGTAGCAAGGCTGAGACGGTATGGTGACGAGGTAGCAAGGCTGAGACGGTATGGTGACGAGGTAGCAAGGCTGAGATGGTATGGACATGTAATGATTGTAATTAATATATTCTCCTGTATCATTAATTATTGCCGATGAAAACCAAAAAAATCGTATTTATTCCAGGTGATACTTGTGACTGATGGTCATGTAGATTTTGGGCCACTGTCCCTGAAGGATTCCCTGAGTAATGTACCTCATCATGACGGCAGCAGTCAGTTCCCTCTCCCGTTCCTGTTTCCCGGCAAGTTGAGCGTGATGTGCCTCGCCACACCTCAAGAGCCCAGTCTTCATCAGGTATGTGTGTAAACAAGCGCGCACCACAAGGCTGAGTGTGATGTCTCGCCACACCTCAAGATCCCAGTCTTCACCAGGTATGTGTGTAAACAGGTGCGCACCACATCTTCACCAGGTATATGTAAACAGGTGCGCACCACAAGGCTGAGTGTGATGTCTCGCCACACCTCAAGATCCCAGTCTTCACCAGGTATGTGTGTAAACAAGCGCGCACCACAAGGCTGAGTGTGATATGTCTCGCCACACCTCAAGATCCCAGTCTTCACCAGGTATATGTAAACAGGTGCGCACCACAAGGCTGAGTGTGATGTCTCACCACACCTCAAGAGCCCAGTCTTCACCAGGTATGTGTGTAAACAAGTGCGCACCACAAGGCTGAGTGTGATGTCTCGCCACACCTCAAGATCCCAGTCTTCACCAGGTATATGTAAACAGGTGCACACCACAAGGCTGAGTGTGATGTCTCACCACACCTCAAGAGCTCAGTCTTCACCAGGTATGTGTGTAAACAAGTGCGCACCACAAGGTTGAGCGTGATGTGTCTTGCCACACCTCAAGAGCCCAGTCTTCACCAGGTATGTGTGTAAACAAGTGCGCACCACAAGGCTGAGTGTGATGTGTCTCGCCACACCTCAAGAACCCAGTCTTCACCAGGTATGTGTGTAAACAAGTGCGCACCACAAGGCTGAGTGTGATGTGTCTCGCCACACCTCAAGAGCCCAGTCTTCACTGACGGTCTCCCCCTCCTTGCCTCGTCGTGAGTATCAGTACGGCCTTCTCTGAAGAACGTAACCCACTTCGTGACATGTTGTCCACTCATCACATCACTACCATAAACTTCCACGAGCTGCCTATGGATATTCGCGGCGGTATTGTTCTGCAAAGTAAAAAAACGGATGACCGCGCGGATCTCTCGCGGACGGGAGGTGGCGGGAACGTGCGACAACCTCTCCACCGGAAAATTCACTGTGACTGAACAAAGTGGCCGAAAAACCCGCGGGACCAAACAAACTGACCGTTAGGATCCCCCATACGCGCCAGGTGTGCCAACTTTGAAACAAAACATTTCCTTCAGCCTCAGGAGCCCTTGTAACCATACTTTCGGGATGACCCTCGTAGTATGATGATTATTGTTATAGGCCAGTGGTTCCCAAACTCCCCCCTAATTAACATAATAGCTTACCATACCCGGTGTGTTCTGTCCAGGTTCTACCTCTCTACCGCCGACTGGTGGAAATGGCCGGGGCTAACGGAGGTGTGTTCACTCCCGAGGGTTCTCTTACGCTCAAGAGTGTTCAGGCGATGTTCCAGAAGATGGCGGAGACCAACTTTGCCCCCTTTGTTGGCACCCTCAAGTGCGGCAATCTGGAGTCGCGCGTCGTCCTTTCTCCTGCCCCGCAAGTAAGCTGCCATGTTTGTGTTCAAACACTTACCAGACAAGAGTAGGCCCCAAAGTTCACATGACGACAGGAAGAGGGGGGTGGTTTGTCGCGTGGACCTGATGTGAGTTGGCTGATTAGGGTGGACCAGAATGCTTCCGAGGCTAGAAGGATCGTTAATGTGACTTTTGGATCTCTAAACAAGAGTGATTAGTAGACATTCAGAAGAGAGTAGAAGGGCAAAACCTCAACGCTCACAACCAAAACATATCTCATTAATTTTATGGGCAGATCAGACCGACCTCTTTTTCGTCAGAAGAAAGTAGAACACTTGGAGTGACTATTCTGCGTTTCATCCGTTCACCGAATCACTCAGAGCGAAGTGAAGTACTCGCTAGAACATACAGTAGCCCCACGGCTTCTTTGGTGCTGACTGACAGCTCACAGCTGATGTTTGACAGTCAACATTTAGGTATATACCTAAATTTTGACCGTCAGGAGTGACAGCTGCTAAACACATGGTTTTGCAGATCATATGGTTCGGCGTAGGGATGCATAATTTGGCCTGGTAACTTTTCAAAGCCGTCAGTCAGCACCAAAGAAGCCATGGGGCTACAGTATGTGCTATTATGTATTAACTAATTGCAAATGTTTATCTTAGCTCTTATTTTCCTTTTGTCGGGGGATTTGAGGGAAAACTTTAATAGAGTTATAGATCATCGTGTTAATCATCGTGTTAAAGAGTGATTCACTTACAACTTAGAGGAAGTAAGGGTGAAATGGTATGGTCGGGGAATGAGGATGGAAAAGATCCCAAGAGAAACAAAGGGAGAGATGGGAGGAGCAGATAACAGCAAGTGTGCAAGCGAGAGGAGAAGAATGGTGGTTTTAAAGAGGAAGATGGAAGCGCTTTACTAAACATGCCCAGGCCACAGGCTAGAAACATTGGATAATGATGACTTATAAAATAATTAAGTCTTGTTTTGTCTGTTGCTGTTATTTAGTTGACTCACTCTCTCTTACAAGCGAGTATTTCTGTCACTTTGCTGTCACTTTGACTGGCCTTACTCTCTGTCATAACATTAGATGTTTACGTTTTCCAGACCTACTATAAAGAAACAGACTTTGAAACTGTGAAGCGGGCAATGTCGAGTACTATCGAAGTGTGCGGCTTCATGGACGTTGCGGACGTTGGCAGTCCGATGGCGACATCACGACATTTGGTTCTCCCGCACACTTCGACCAAAGTTGAAGGTATTTTACAAGACATTTCACTCATTTTGACAACTGTTTGGAAACGTAACAGGTCTTCGATCAACTTGTAATGAAATGCTTCTAGCACGGCATCTTACTACCCTTTAGGACTATAGCTGGTGGGTTAGGGATTAGGAAGGTTGAATTTAGAGGAAGTGTACCCCGGGGCCCCTATATGTTGTATATTGTGAGAGAGGGGACCATGTAAGGGTAGAAAGCCATTATGGCGGGGGGGAAGAGCAGATACAAATTATCATTTCTATTTTCCCCATGTATTTTTTTCTAACCTGAGAACGAGGCCAGGGGCAGTTGCCCCGTTAACCCCTGCCTAAGGCCGGCCCTGAGTATACCTACACTAGCATGGAAGAAGAGAGGAGTGGAAAACCATTTAGGAATATACACCCTCATCACACCTGACTGGGGTTTGAACCCCGATCTCGGCAGTCCAAGTCTATTGCCTCAGACCATTCGACCATCATCATCCAAGACTCCACATATTTAATTAACTAAAGGGGCCAGGATGAGGAAATGTCACTAATGTCCATCCTTGGGATGTTTTGCACTATAAGCTGTCATCAAAGTCACTCTTGTTAGTATATTACTGAAATCACCCAATTGCTGAGTTTATCTTTTCTTTTTCTAGGCACCGGTCATTTACCTTTAGTAATTAACTGTCAAACTGATCATCAGAATACAGAATACAAGGAATGAAGTGTTTTATTGTTAATATATGACGATCCCTTGTTCTGTAATCAGTATTATTATTATTATTATTAGCACCACGTCTTACTACCCGTTCGGGTTATACACACTTACGCTAATATGTAATGGTAGGGTTATTGTGAGATGAAATGGAGGACCTACAGTTTAACGTGGAATCCGAACCACGGCGGAGTCCTGGCATTCCCCACATTCACAAGATGTCTTGTCAGAGGTGAAGGAAGGGTTTGGTAATCAGATAAATCTGTGCCGGGACCGAGGATTGAACCCCGGACCCCCCAGCACAGAAGCCTGACACCTCACTCCTAGACCGCCAGGTCACCTGTAATCAGTAGAACGACACAGTTAATAGGTGTGTGTATGAGCCGTCCAGCGCTAGGATAGTAGTGCTCGTGTATGACTATCTGCCAGTCGAGAGGTCGGGTAGCGCCAGTACTGACTATCTGCCAGTCGAGAGGTCGGGTAGCGCCAGTACTGACCTCTGGTGTAGCTCAGTCTAACCACACGGAACAACAGAAACTCTATTGCGGGGCAGATCTACAAGAGTTTGGTTTGTAAAGAAACAAAATAGTTTTCAAGTAGTAGTTTTGTGCGTTACCTTAGATTACTTTCCGAGTATAATATAAGGATGTCGGAAGATATCCGATAGAATGAAACTCGGGTCGGTGAATTGGGCGGTAACGATCGAGTTTCTCCCCAGTGGCAGCAGTGTAAAGTGTTCATTGTGTTTGTTTTCATCTTCCTGTCCGGTGCCTTCTTACAAATGTTACAAAGCACCCCTAGAAGTGAAAAGAAGTTTTGCGGCCACCCTGTGTTTGTTTGTCTTTCAGGTGATCTGAACTCTGTGAAAATGGAAGTGGACGCGGAGGACGAGTCCGGGTTAGGGGAAGGAAACACCGCGTCCTTCTGCGTCCTGCTCCACGGGGCCCTCAAAGTGGAGAACATGGCGGGGCTCTGTCTCCTCGGAGAGAACTGGTTCGGCGTGGTGTACTCCTGGGCCGACGGCAAGAAGAAGTCCAACCTGATGTTGTCGGTGTTGGAGCCGGGGTCGAACCCGGTCCCCTGGTTGGGGGACCTCAACAACCTCGGGTCGACCAAGTCGGACACGGAGCCCACGCCGACTTTCCCTGTCCGACCCGTTGAGAAGAGGAGCTACTCGCAGAACTGTGTGGTGTGGATCCAGCAGGCGGGACTCCAGTCGGACATCCAGAAGATCTTGAGACACGCCCGCAAGCTGCCCGACAAGACACAGCATTTCTACAAGGTTGGTACCACGGGGCGGATTGATAGGCACCAGAATGGTCGCTTGAGGGGAACAAAACAACACAATAAGCAATGTAAAACCGATTTTACCTTACACAGCCATTTCACATTTCTGTGTTTTCTTCGCGAGATGAAACAACGTTTGCACACTTACCTGTATGTGCTAGAGTAGCCCCACGGCTTCTTTGGTGCTGACTGGCAGCTCACAACTGACAGCTGACGGCTTTGAAAAGCTACCAGACCAAATTATGTATCCCTACGCCGAACCAAATGATTTGCAAAAACATGTGTTTAGCAGCTGTCACTTCTGACAGTCAAAATTTAGGTATTTACCTAAATGTTGACTGTCAGAAGTCAGCACCGAAGAAGCCATAGGGCTACTGTACCAAACATTGCACATGTTTGACGTGAAAATTTAACAATTTTATTGGAATCTATTTCTGGTGAGTAACGAGTAAAATTTGGGTACACCGACTTTACTTGGCGGATTGCCACAAATAATGACAAATTTCTTAATGATATATTAAATTGCGTATTTTTAGCATATTTAAAGAATAGGTTCATGTGTGTGTGTGTGTGTGGATCATCAGAAGGTCCGCGACCACAAGTTTGGTCTCCCTAGTGTATTACCTGTGTCAGGGAGACAATGTTTCCCCCTGTCACTACCCACAAATGTGGGTGCACTTCCTCTAAATTCAACCTCCCTCACATGTATCCCACTAGTGTAGATATGCAGTGTACGGTAATAACTTATATTATTCGATCAGTCATTTCTTTTAATTTTTTCCCCAGGAACTGAACAGGGTTCGAAGAGCAGCCATTTCCATCGGTTTCATCTCTCTGTTGGAAGGGCTAGCGGACATATTTGAGCGTGAGTGTACGCTCCTCCCGGGGGCAGCCCACCCTGACTGTGCTCTACAACTGACTCACGCCGCGGGCGTGCTCAGGAAACCGTACAGCCGGGACATTAACTTCAGTATTGCGCCCCTCAGAACTAAGTTTGTGAGCGACGACTCCTAGGAAACACATTTGTTTCAGGGTTGGCTCGATTATTTGTATGTTCGCTTTTGTCGGGTTGGTTGTACGGCGTTCTATACGGGCTTGGTCCTGCGCCATGATAGTCCAAATTAAATCGTGCTTTTAGTCATATCAACACAACAAATCAATTGTTATGACTTCAAGTAAATTTACTTGAAATTTAGAAATAAAACACCACGCCTCGGTGGCGTAGTTGGCTAACACGCTTGTTGTGTTGAGCTCGACTGCTGATGACGTGGAGATTGAGCTTCGAATCTCGGTCAGGTGAACTAACTATGTGGGTAATCTGAGAGGGTTACAAACTTTAATAAATAGCAACATGTAAAACTGTACCTTCTTCCAAATATAATGCAATTGCCCCGTAAAACGAAAAGAGGTTTTCCTTATAGAAATATATTATATATTCGCATGGAATGTCCTTTTCTTATGTTATACCTTTTACATGTTCCTATCTGTGTGTCCTATTGAGTTGTTCCTTTCGTCACAGTATGGCCACCCTAAATGAAAAACCAAACACATATTTTACTTTATTTTTTATCAAAGGTCTTTTGTTGAGAGAAATGTATTTCCTAGACTGGGAACTGTTAATAGATATTAAGAACATAAACAATAAAACAATAGTGCTCTTGATACTTTATTTTCGGATGAAATAAAACCCACAAATAATAATATTTGATACTTAATAAACATTATGTATAATTTTACTGAAGTTTCTCATTAAAACCGGCCTAGTTGACCATTATTCACAAATAAAAGTCCAAATTATCAATTTTGCTTGTGTAAAATAAATGATGAAATTCTACAATGATGTTCATTTGAATGTTAGAATAAAAGTTAGTAAAAAAAAAAATATTTCGCTGTTTCATTTTGACAGTAAATTGTACAAATGAGGCCTAGATTTAACGTAGATAGGCGTCGTCTGCTCATTCAACGCTAACCAGAACACACATGACCTTACACTCTTGATCGACTTGGTGCCATCTTTAGGTTCAGTTTGTCCTGCATCTCCTAGAAACTATCCACAGCGTCTCTTATATTTGTGTTCTTTGCACTTGTAAACTAAAAATAGACTGGGTTTCTGCCCTAACCTGTCAAATGAGGGACACCTGCATCACAATAGTGTTAGATAGAGACATCTGTGAAGCGGGGTTTTTCAGTCTGAATAGAAGTAAATATTATTCGCGAATAATTATAGAACCAAATCATATAATAGTTAAATATGCTAAAAATGTATAATAAAAATAAAACCACTGTTAGATCAGTTTTGGACTAAAGTCCTATAAGTTCTTTAAACTGTTCATGCAACTATAATTAACTTTGTCGAAGTTAAATGATAAAGATGTTATTAACTATTTCGATATAATCTTCAGTCCCAGAAGTCGAAACATTTGTTACAAACTATCCAAGGGTGTATAAAGTTCGGTAATAATCAATAAGCATTTAATTTACCTCACAACTGTTGTTATTATTAAAATATATTACATATTTTAGCCACATGTTCTAAAAGCCTATTGAATTGAACAATATTAGTGAAGCTTTGCAGACCTCTACTGTCAAATGGTGCATTATACAGTTCACTAGTATGATGAACCGGTGGTCTCTTGACTAGAGGTCGGGTTGTAACCGAGTATTGGGTGGCCTAGTTTCATTCATGGACAGGAAAGTGATTCTCTTGCCACTACCAGCAGCTCAAGGAAACGAACTATAAAATACATCCTCCATTGAAGTCCAGTGATATTCTTCATTGTTCTAGTTTTAATGTCGATTATTGTCCGAGTCATTATAATGTTACCTCATCTTCTTATGATCAACCAGAGACATCTGTAAAACAAACTTGACCATTAATGATTGATCTGGAGTTTTACTTTCAAGTTGAAGTTTTTGAAGCTTCAACTAATCCTGACGGTTTTTTATCATTATTTGCTATTAAAATCTCTTTTGAAGCAAACAAAGAAACTTGTGAACTATGTAATACTAATTAATTGGATTTTTAAAAATGCATATAATTTATATTTGATTGGGAAAAAATCTGTATGGTAAAAACATTGAATTCAAGTTAGGAAATCTTGTATTTGTAAACGTATGGCTCAAAATTGGTAGGACTGGAGTGATAAATAGTGTGAGCCAAATTGTTAATCCTCAGTTATAGGTAATGTTGTCAACATGTTTGAAAAGCCACAGTTTACCTTTGGAAAATAAATTATCCAATACTATTCTAGCTTGGTCACCTTCCATCATCAGCGTCTTAAGTTGCGCGGCTCTGAAACAAAGTTATTAATTTACTGGGTCAGTGAGACAGAGAGAGAGAGAGAGAGAGAGAGAGAGCTTAGCACGTTTTCTGTGCACAACACACTTTGGTTCATGCCAGGGGTCGCCCAAGTATAATAATATTTAGCACCGCATCTTACTACCTGTTCGGGTTATACACTTTAAGTACTAATTAAGCTAATGGAGTAGGAATTAGATATGGTGAATTAGAGGAAGTGAACCCGCATTTGCGTGGAGGGAGAGTGGAAAACCACCCCCCAGTTCACCCGACCGAGATTCGAACCTCGATCTCCCCGTCCTCTGCAGTCAAGCTCAACACGATGAGTGCGTGTGCCGACTACGCCACCGAGGCGGGTGCCAAAGTATCAATCACACTGCCATTAGCTTGCGGCGGCATTCGAGGAAACAAGTATGGGATTTTTTTTAAATGCAACAGTAATTTACATCACAATGTGTGAGGTCAAGTGTCAGCACTTCACAGACATCAATATCAGCTGGTAAGCGCAATGTCTGTGCGATGATGCTCAACTACACTACAAAACAAATCATACTTCCCTACAAACACGCCGAAAAATATGTTAAATGGACAGAGTAAACATTCTTTTTTACAAAAAATACAGATACAAATATAACATCCAGTGTGAACATTTTGTCATTTGGGAAGCCAAGAAAGAGATGGGAGGAGCAGACAACAGAAAGTGTGCAAGTGAGAGGAGAAGAATGGAAGGATACAGGAATATGACCTGGTCACAGGCTGATTGTGTCACCCCTGAAAGTGTGCAAGTGAGAGGAGAAGAATGGAAGGATACAGGAATATGACCCGGTCACAGGCTGATTGTGTCACCCCTGAAAGTGTGCAAGTCAGAGGAGAAGAATGGAAGGATACAGGAATATGAGCCGGTTACAGGCTGATTTTGTCACCCCTGAGAGTGCCGAAGGTTCGAGAATAGAGTGTGACTATCGCACCCACCTCGATGACTCGGCCCGAGACTGGAGTATATCGGTGTAATGTGAGGCTCGGCTTAGAACATCAGCGCGGATATCGGCTAGACGGGCCACATTCAAACCAAAACTCTCATTGGCCAATCCTTCCACCACAGAGTACAACAGCGTGACTGCCTTCCAGTCGTCGTCTGTAACAAGATGCTATAGGTACAGTTTCCTCCGTCTGGGCACTTAATTTTGCAACATTTAGAAATATCCAAAAATATAATATAAAATACTTCACTTTAAATGTTTTTTCTTTATTTTTCCACAATTTTATCCATTACATTAAAATCCTGTTTGAAACTTTATGTGAAATCTGAACTTATCATGAATTAATTTTATGAAATTTTAGATTTCATATAAAACTTGCAAACATAAATTTAAGCGATAAATTAACATTTCATTTCTAAAATGTCGGCCTAATAATTTTGTAAGATAATTTTATCTTCATAGAAAACGTCAAATAAATTGTACACAATTTACGCATAACCAAGTTCGGTGATAAAATAGTACTAAAAATATAACAGTTGTATTTATGTAAAGTATCAGTGCATAAACATCAATTTTAAACACTAAAATATGTTTTATGAAAAAAACACTATAATCACACAAATTCAGATTCTTAAATAAATTTAATAAAATTGAACAAGTTAGGATTAAAAAAAAAATCAAGCCAAAGTAAATATTGAGGGAATGTATTTACTATGAACTAATCTCTTAGGATTTGAATCAAGTTGATTAAACTGGGAATTTTCTAGATAAAAGTGAAAATCTCAAATGTTTCAAGTCTTGTAAAATGGTTGAGTTGGTAGAACATTTACTCGAGTACTCACAAACTCCTCTAAGGCACCAAACCCTTAACCTTCCACAAATTGACATGAATCATGCTAACACCTGGTTTCACCATGAACACCACGACATGAATCATGCTAACACACCTGGTTTCACCATGAACACCACAACACGAATCATGCTAACACCTGGTTTCACCATGAACACCACAACATAAATCATGCTAACACACCTAGTTTCACCATGAACACCACAACATGAATCATGCTAACAAACCTGGTTTCACCATTAACACCACAACATGAATCATGCTAACAAACCTGGTTTCACCATGAACACCACAACATGAATCATGCTAACAAACCTGGTTTCACCATGAACACCACAACATGAATCATGATAACACACCTGGTTTCACCATGAACACCACAGCATAAATCATACTAACACCTGGTTTCACCATGAACACCACAACATGAATCATGCTAACACACCTGGTTTCACCATGAACGCCACGTGATAGTTCTGTGCAGAGGGCGATAGTACCTTCGTCAGTTGCATGACGGATGGATAGTGACTCACAAACAAGGTCAAACACTTGACCTGTCAAAACAAACGCAGACCATTTGAACGACAGTAAATAAGCCCTGGTAATAATTAGGTATATACAGGCAGGCAACCTCACGATAAGAATCAAATCAAACCAGAACTTAGATCTTAAATGTATAGTTAATTTGGAAGACTTACAACAGGAATTAGAACATTAGTACATTTAGGAATAGGGATGTGGAAAACTTCGAATTTGCTTAAAATCTTTGTCAGCTTTGACTTCGATTCAAAAGTAAATTTCTGAGTTTGATAGTTACAAAGCTTCTCCAATAAAAAATATGTAAAGTTTAAATACACATTTATGTTCAATTATTGACATTTTGTTCTGTTATGTACTCTTCAGAAGACTGAAAATAAATACTGGGAGAGTTTAGAAATGTGATGCTGGAGAAGACTTGAGAAGATCAGGGGGACAAGTGAACAAGTCCTAAGAAGAGTGGGTGAGAAGAGACTCTTTGGATGAGGTTCTTTGATATAAAGGAAACTGGATCTGACACATCCTTAAGAGGAACCGTCTTCTACACGACGTCATAGAAGGAAAGGTTGAGGGAAACAAGAGCTTAGGAAGGAGGAGGATTCAAATATTGGATGACTTGAACGAAAGAAGAACATCCTGGGAGCTGAAGGAGGAGGCAGAGGACAGGGTGCATTGGCGGTCTAAGCTCACTGACAGAAGAATGGACCTGTCGTAAGACAGAACATCTATTATTGTTATTCTTGTAATTATTTTTAATACTAATCACAAATTGATGTTAAAATTACAAAAATAAAATTATATTAGATTTGATCATAACTTATTATTATTATTAGCACCGCGTCTTACTACCCGTTCGGGTTATACACACTTACGCTAATGTGTAATGGTAGGGTGATTGTGAGATGAAATGGAGGACCTACAGTTTAACGTGGAATCCGAACCACGGGGGAGGCCTGGCATTCCCCACATTCACAAGATGTCTTGTCAGAGGTGAAGGAAGGGTTTGGTAATCAGATAAATCTTTGCCTGGACCGAGGATTGAACCCTGGCCGCTAGCATACATAACTTGTTAGTTTAGTACAAAATATGTTAATCTCGCGTGCATAAAACATTTGTAAATGGTATTAAATACTTAAAAGTTGTCTAACTATGCAACATATGCATATTTTTTTAGCTCTTAAAACTTCAATTTAGCTTCAGGAATATTTCACTGAACCGATTTGACTAGGCTTAAAGTTTACAAAATGTACTTCATACATTCCTACTTCAAGTAACATACTAAGATAGTAATTTATTTAAACCACCAATCTCGGCAGAAATATAGAAATATATGACTGAAGTCCGGCATAAATAATTTTGACTGACCGTTTTATTTTTAATTTTCCCTTTGCAGTAAATCGCTATAAGATATTTAATTAATATATTAGCAACAAATCGATGGAGCCCAACCTCAGTTATTAAACCCACAGAGATAATCTTTATCAACAAGTGAATAATTATTTTATAATTTAAAGTTTTATTAATTTTAGATTATAATAATATTTAGCACCGCGTCTTACTACCCTTTCGGGTTATACGCTTTAAGTACTAATTACTCTAATGGGCTAATGATTGGGAAGGTTTAATTAGAGGAAGTAAACCCGCATTTGCGTAGAGGGGGAGTGGAAAACCATTTAGGAAAAATCACCCCCAGTTCACACGACCGAGATTCGAACCTCGATCTCCCCGTCCTCAGCAGTCGAGCTCAACACAACAAGCGCGTTAGCCAACTACGCCACCGAGGCGGGTAATTTTAGATTATAAATTTTGTGTAATTAACATAACTATCATATGGTAAACAACAGCTTCATTCAAAAGATTGAAATTAAAAAGACATTCGTAAAAAAAAAATATTTGAAGACTAAGATATATTTTTTTTTTTCAAAGTTGAAGCTCATTAATATTTGAATCAACTTTGAGTTTTTTGAAGCTTCGTAAACATTTATGTCATAGGAGTACCTGAATAATATAAACTGAGTACAGAGACGAGACATGCCTGCGTAACGAGATGGTGAAGAGTCGCTGTAGCGATGGCTGCACCGTCGCACGAACTGGTGCCTCTTCCTAGTTCATCCATCAGCACCAGAGAATGTTGTGTGGCGCAATTCAGAATAACTTGCGCCTCCTCCAACTCCAGTAGTAGTGTGCTGCGACCAGTGAACAACTCATCTCTAGCGCCCATCCTGTGGTCATATACATTCAGAATAACTTGCGTCTCCTATAACTCCAGGAGCAGTGAGCTGCGACCAGTGAACAACTCATCTCTAGCGCCCATCCTGTGGTCATATACATTCAGAATAACTTGTGTCTCCTCCAACTCCAGGAGCAGTGAGCTGCGACCAGTGAACAACTCATCTCTAGCGCCCATCCTGTGGTCATATACATAACTTGCGTCTCTTCCAACTCCAGGAGTAGTGAGCTGCGACCAGTGAACAACTCATCTGTAGCGCCCATCCTGTGGTCATATATATATTCAGAATAACTCGCGTCTCCTCTAACTCCAGTAGTAGTGAGCTGCGACCAGTGAACAACTCATCTCTAGCGCCCATCCTGTGCTCATATACATTCAGAATAACTTTCGTCTCCTATAACTCCAAGAGCAGTGAGCTGCGACCAGTGAACAACTCATCTCTAGCGCCCATCCTGTGGTCATATACATTCAGAATAACTCGCGTCTCCTCTAACTCCAGTAGCAGTGAGCTGCGACCAGTGAACAACTCAACTCTAGCTATACATTTTGGTTAACACAATAGAAAGTGCAAGCCTTAACGATACCACTAAACAGTTATCATTATCTCCAGTCATATTTCCATTATCATCATAAATGACACCAGCAAATGGAATCAAGGTCCATACTATCGATATTTAACATTTCATAGAGCCTTAAAAATTTAGTTCCGAAACGTACCTCACATAGACGGCATCCAAAAGCGAAATAGTGGCGCTCTTTGCTGGTACAAATGAGCCAATGTGAGCCATTATAACGATGAGCGCCACTTGACGGAGGTAACAAGACTTCCCCCCCATGTTGGGGCCCGATACAACCATGCAGCATCGCTCGGAGCTCTGGAACATAACAGTCACATCAATCAGGAGTTAGAAATGTAGTCTCCAGTTTCTAATCTAGCCACACATCAAGTGTAGTATCTATAGTTTTGAAAAAAATAGCACCTGGACACGAGAATAGAACCTGGTCTATCTGGCTTGAACCTGTGTCATTAGTGTTTTGTGAAACTTCAACTTGTGTCAAGTACTCACTGGCGAGTGATGTTGAACATGTTTAACTGTACTAGCGCTAGTCGACAGCGCATGGTCACATACCCAACTCACCACTAGCAACTAGCGCTCAAGGTGACCTGGCGGTCTAGGGGTAAGGTGTCGGACTTCTGTGCTGGGGGTCCGGGGTTCAATCCTCGGTCCCGGTACAGATTTATCTGATTACCAAACCCTTCCTTCACCTCTGACAAGACATCTTGTGAATGTGGGAAATGCCAGGCCTCCACCGTGGTTCGGATCCCACGTTAAACTGTAGGTCCTCCATTTCATCTCACAATCACCCTACCATTACACATTAGCGTAAGTGTGTATGACCCGAACGGGTAGTAAGACACGGTGCTAATAATAATAATAATAATAAACTAGCGCTCAACTATTCTTGTGTGAGCCTTGCAAGATATTACACTCTCAAACAACAACCAACCGGCATATGCTGTACTCACTGCTAGTTCAACTAGCCAGGATTTGTCCCGTGCCCAAGGTCATTCTCTGGTAATCCTATGTTTGGGGATACCTAAGTATCAAGCCACTCTCGAGTCGCCGGCGACGGTTGAATCAATCGGAGCTCAAAGTCCACACATCCATCACAGGCTCTGCCTTAAGCTATGCTTGAAGAGAGAGACCCTGGGTATCTAAGCCAAGAGTCCCGGGTTTGATTCCCTTGTCCAGGGGTAAATTTTAAAACTAATGCTTACCACAAGCTCGGTATTATTGGGCACGTACTGCTCGGAGTTGTGGGAGAATATGAGCGATACTATTGGATGTCTGCCTTGTTCAATCCTGATTACAGCTTCTTCTTTGTGATCCAATAATAAGGGTCTAAAAAAATAACACACAATACCAAATATATGGTTAATGTTAACCAAAGTAAAGAACTGACCGGGTTAACCGGAAACAAATATGTTTATTACGTTTCCCTAAATAATTTCCCACTCTATTTCCACACAAATGCCGGTAAACTTCCTTTAAACTCAACCTTCTCTATCCCTAACCTATTAGCATAGTTAGTAGCTAAGCATATAACCTGAATGGGTAGTAAGAAGCACCGTTAAAAAACCAAACAATTCAAGACATTCTTATTTTAATTAAATGTCGAATACCAGAGCTCCGTCGACACGTCAGTGAACCAGAGAGAGATACTAAAATAGTGAATTGATCAGGGCTCATTGATCATTGATCATTGCTTGTGGTTAATTTGGTGACCCCTCTTAAGCTCGCACAGCTTCTTACTAAAGTAGGGTTACTCACCCCCACAGTAAAACTATCAATAGGGCACTTTTAAACCCCCATTTTGGCATGCATGCACGCACTTGACAAACTCGACTACGACGAATGGTCTTACCTCTCTCAAAAAGGACAACAAACTTCCCTCCTGATTAGCCCGAACCCTCGAAAAGGACCACAAACTTCCCTCCTGATTACCCCGAACCCTCGAAAAGGACCACAAACTTCCCTCCTGATGCCTCCAAACCCTCGAAAAGGACCACAAACTTCCCTCCTGATGCCTCCGAACCCTCGAAAAGGACCACAAACTTCCCTCCTGATGCCTCCGAACCCTCGAAAAGGACCACAAACTTCCCTCCTGATGCCTCCGAACCCTCGAAAAGGACCACAAACTTCCCTCCTGATGCCTCCGAACCCTCGAAAAGGACCACAAACTTCCCTCCTGATGCCTCCGAACCCTCGAAAAGGACCACAAACTTCCCTCCTGATGCCTCCGAACCCTCGAAAAGGACCACAAACTTCCCTCCTGATGCCTCCGAACCCTCGAAAAGGACCACAAACTTCCCTCCTGATGCCTCCGAACCCTCGAAAAGGACCACAAACTTCCCTCCTGATGCCTCCGAACCCTCGAAAAGGACCACAAACTTCCCTCCTGATGCCTCCGAACCCTCGAAAAGGACCACAAACTTCCCTCCTGATGCCTCCGAACCCTCGAAAAGGACCACAAACTTCCCTCCTGATGCCTCCGAACCCTCGAAAAGGACCACAAACTTCCCTCCTGATGCCTCCGAACCCTCGAAAAGGACCACAAACTTCCCTCCTGATGCCTCCGAACCCTCGAAAAGGACCACAAACTTCCCTCCTGATGCCTCCGAACCCTCGAAAAGGACCACAAACTTCCCTCCTGATGCCTCCGAACCCTCGAAAAGGACCACAAACTTCCCTCCTGATGCCTCCGAACCCTCGAAAAGGACCACAAACTTCCCTCCTGATGCCTCCGAACCCTCGAAAAGGACCACAAACTTCCCTCCTGATGCCTCCGAACCCTCGAAAAGGACCACAAACTTCCCTCCTGATGCCTCCGAACCCTCGAAAAGGACCACAAACTTCCCTCCTGATGCCTCCGAACCCTCGAAAAGGACCACAAACTTCCCTCCTGATGCCTCCGAACCCTCGAAAAGGACCACAAACTTCCCTCCTGATGCCTCCGAACCCTCGAAAAGGACCACAAACTTCCCTCCTGATGCCTCCGAACCCTCGAAAAGGACCACAAACTTCCCTCCTGATGCCTCCGAACCCTCGAAAAGGACAACAAACTTCCCTCCTGATGCCTCCGAACCCTCGAAAAGGACAACAAACTTCCCTCCTGATGCCTCTGAACCCTCGAAAAGGACAACACACTTCCCTCCTGATGCCTCCAAACCCTCGAAAAGGACAACAAACTTCCCTCCTGATGCCTCCAAACCCTCGAAAAGGACAACAAACTTCCCTCATGAGGCCCTTGAAGCCTCGAAAAGGACAACAAACTTCCCTCCTGATGCCCCCGAACCCTCAAAAAGGACAACAAACTTCCCTCCAGATGCCCCCGAACCCCCAGAAATGACAACAAACTTCCCTCCAGATGCCCCCGAACCCTCGGAAATGACAACAAACTTCCCTCCAGATGCCCCCGAACCCCCAGAAATGACAACAAACTTCCCTCCAGATGCCCCCGAACCCTCGGAAATGACAACAAACTTCCCTCCAGATGCCTCCGAACCCGCGGAAATGACAACAAACTTCCCTCCAGATGCCCCCGAACCCGCGGAAATGACAACAAACTTCCCTCCAGATGCCCCCGAACCCGCGGAAATGACAACAAACTTCCCTCCAGATGCCCCCGAACCCGCGGAAATGACAACAAACTTCCCTCCAGATGCCCCCGAACCCGCGGAAATGACAACAAACTTCCCTCCAGATGCCCCCGAACCCGCGGAAATGACAACAAACTTCCCTCCAGATGCCCCCGAACCCGCGGAAATGACAACAAACTTCCCTCCAGATGCCCCCGAACCCGCGGAAATGACAACAAACTTCCCTCCAGATGCCCCCGAACCCGCGGAAATGACAACAAACTTCCCTCCAGATGCCCCCGAACCCGCGGAAATGACAACAAACTTCCCTCCAGATGCCCCCGAACCCGCGGAAATGACAACAAACTTCCCTCCAGATGCCCCCGAACCCGCGGAAATGACAACAAACTTCCCTCCAGATGCCCCCGAACCCGCGGAAATGACAACAAACTTCCCTCCAGATGCCCCCGAACCCGCGGAAATGACAACAAACTTCCCTCCAGATGCCCCCGAACCCCCAGAAATGACAACAAACTTCCCTCCAGATGCCCCCGAACCCTCGGAAATGACAACAAACTTCCCTCCAGATGCCTCCGAACCCGCGGAAATGACAACAAACTTCCCTCCAGATGCCTCCGAACCCGCGGAAATGACAACAAACTTCCCTCCAGATGCCCCCGAACCCCCGGAAATGACAACAAACTTCCCTCCAGATGCCCCCGAACCCCCGGAAATGACAGTAGACTCCCAAAGAACAAATAATAAAGAAAACTATAATAAAGGACTACATAAAATGGAAATACGCTAAACTAAAACAACCAAAAGTTCTTTTTTTTGTTATCGTGTCTCACTACCAGTTTGGGTTGTACACTACCAATAGTTCTAATTATGCTAGGGAGGAGGAAGGTTGAATTTAGAGTAAATTTACCAGTATTTGCATAGAGGGAGTGTAGAAAAACATTTAGGAATAATCACCCCGAGTCCCCCTGACAGGGATTCTAACTTTGATCTCCGTCATCAGCAGTACTGTCTATTGTTAGACACTGAAGTAGTTCATAAAGGTTACTTTAAAAGAGATAATTAAGAGGGCTGAGCACTTGTACAATAATTTAGGTACACCCTGTATATAATCATATTATATACGTGTAGATGTTATTTGGGGTTGTTTGATGCTTAGCGTTCTTTAGAGAAGTATAAGGGCGGGAGAGGTAGACATCACATACAAGATTACCCCGTCTCTCTTCTGAGTGAGTCGATCTGCCAGAGCATGCCGGTGAGTATCTAGGGAGTTTAGTCTTGTCTCGTACAGTCCTACTAGACTAGAGAGAGAACAGCTCTGTATACTAACTTGCAGTCCTACTAGAGAGGGAACAGCTCTGTATACTAACTTGCAGTCCTACTAGAGAGAGAACAGCTCTGTATACTAACTTGCAGTCCTACTAGACTAGAGAGGGAACAGCTCTGTATACTAACTTGCAGTCCTACTAGAGAGAGAACAGCTCTGTATACTAACTTGCAGTATTCGTTCTGTCTGGATATCTCGGACAACGACAGCAACACGTCCAACGTCGCCAAGTTCTTGACCACACGTTTGTGACGAAAATAGAAAGTGTTGAAGTGTTCCAATGTGTGGAGCCAGACCTCTTCCCCGTCACACACGAGTAATTCTTGTAGATGTTCGAGTTCCGTCACCAAAACATCCACAGCCGGCGAACGGAAACGGTTCAGATGTTTGGTTCTGTGTCAGAGAAACACTCTTAATAACAACTACATGTTTTAGTTCACTTGGGAGTAAAATCATCGGATAGAACCTATCCTGGAAAACTTTCGTTTTAGCTTCGCATCTTACTATCCGTTCGGTCAGGGCCTTTTTAGGAAATTGTAAGCGAGGGCAACCAAATCTGATGCCACTCCTTTGTACACTAGTTTTTAAGTTTTAGCACTGAACCGTTATAATAAATTGATACGTACTCAGTACTTATGTTACTAAATAATTTACCATATTCTATTGAATATTGATCAACCCATTAAATGATTGTACTTTATTAACTACAAACAAATTAAGTTACATAATTAAGTAAACTCCTCCTCGCACCATCGCACTGTTAGTTTTGTGTGGACCAGTGGTGTTAGCACAATGGTGGTGTATTCTACTGTTAGTCTTGTGGACCGGTGGTGTATCTACTGTTAGTTCTGTGGACCGGTGGTGATTAGCACAATGGTGGTGTATTCTACTGTTAGTTTTGTGGATCGGTGGTGCTAGCACAATGGTGGTGTATTCTACTACACTGCACCACATTACTCGAATAACGTAAACATTAAACTACATAAAGTTTGGACTCTCAGGAATCTGGAATGGAATCCTCTCACTAAGCTAATACTTGTTGCTGTTAACTATCTGTACACTATTTGATGCAGGATTTAGAATAATAACTGTAATTGAATTTAATAATGTTTGGGGTAAATATGGCCCCCTGGAATGTGAGGCTTGGGGTAATTGCCCCCTCCCCAGACGCGGGTTATTCACATTATGTACGGATTAAACCTATGTGTAAGGGATGAGGAAGGATGAATTTAGAGGAAGTGTACCTGCATTTATGTGGAGAGAGTGGAAAAACTCTTTATGAAAACAACCATATTCAATAAACCTGATCGAGGTTTAGATATTGGTCTTCTCGCCGTCCCCAGTTATTTGTGAGGGTGTCGTCTTGTTTAGAGTCGCACTGTCCCCACTTACTGCGACACAAGTCTCCACGTGGAAGGCACGGGCAGCGTGATCTTCACTTCGATGAGAAAGTCATGCCCCCCCACGGAGGTGTACTCGAACCTTTCCGAGCCAATCCCTAGAGCGATGCTCGGTTTCAAAGCCTCCAGTTGAGATAATAGAACGGAGATCTTCCTCTGTCGGTCCACCAGGGTAGGGAACTCAGACTTGTCGATTAGAAGATTGGCTTTGTCTTCTTTCCTGAACATGCGAGTAATGTTGGTGGTTGCAAAGATACTTTTAATAAACGACGGGAAGATTATTCTGACTTTGGAATTTGGAACAAGAATGTTGATTGTCACACTTACAAAAGTGCGCTACCTATCCCTTACTTGAGCTAGTTCTATCCAGTCCACCTCATTACACCCTACTCTATCTTGAGCTAGTTCTATCCAGTCCACCTCATTACACCTTATTTCTATCTTGAGCTAGTTCTATCCAGTCCACCTCATTACACCCTATCTCTATCTTGAGCTAGTTCTATCCAGTCCACCTCATTACACCCTATCTCTATCTTGAGCTAGTTCTATCCAGTCCACCTCATTATTATATTACATCAAAACCAACAGAGTTCTCGTGGAACAATGTCTTAGTGGGTAGTTCCTACTCGTCTTACCTCGCAGCCTCCTGGTCGAGGTTATTAGCGAACAAGCCCACGTCGGAGAGCGACCGGACAGTTTCCGTGATAAGTCGTCTCGTGTGGTCGCTGTGTCGCTCCGTGTCGCTGTTAAGGAGAGATTGGAGTCTACAGCGGACATTTCCCAAGGAGGTTACGACCACGTAGAAACCCAGAGGTTTACACTGTCAAAACAAAACACATATGTTAGCTCTTTTGTTTCTGTTCACTGTCTCCACACACTCCAACATCTCCTCCGAGACCTACTGTCCTTAAGTGCGTATAATATTAGCTTTCATGCACACTCTCCATATCCTTAATCACGTAATATCAAGTTACCCTAAGGGTATGTATTATTTGCGTGGTTAAATTTGTCGGAAAAAAAAAGGAGCAAATTATATAAAAACACAATCAACTAGGGGTGATCTCCTTCATTGGCCAAACAGTCTAAGACATCACTCTAGAGTTAGGCTGGCCTTCTGAAGGCGGGGAGACAAGGGTTCAAATTTTGGTTGGGTCTATAAAGGGCGGTTTTCCTAAATGGTTTCCCACTTTCCTTCCAGACAAATGCGGGTATATTACCTCTAAATTGCTCCCTGCCTCAAGCCTACTCCATTACACTAACTATCAGATATGTGTACAACCTGAATAAGTATTGAGTTTTGAAGATAACATATATAGTTCATTCATGACCTAAGTTTACTTGGATGACCGCTCATAAAGTTACAAGAAATACATCCGTACGCCAACAGCTGACATCTATCACTTTGGATGACTGTAATGAAAACAGATGGTAATATATTAATGTGATAGTTAACCACAGTAATTTAGGACAATATTATTTATATATTTATTTGAGGTCGGACACAAAGTTTATTTATCGTTTTATTCCACTTAAAAAAATATTCACACCACTTTCATAAAAAAACTTCTAACGAACATAGCTTCAAAATGGCGACCGACGAATTTAAACCAAGTGATTGAACATGACGGTAAACAAGTTTTTTTTACAATAATGCACCCAAACGCAAGTGGATAGAAATATTTTATCCAGTTAAATATTTCAAAATACGATAAAATAATCATGAAATAATTTATTTTATATATATAAATGACAAGTACTTTATTTTTTCCAAGTAAATACGATGCCTGTATTAAAAGGTATTAATGTCTGCCCTATATTACAATCAATAACATTCCAAACCAAATAATAAGTACTTTTAATTACGTTTAAGATAGTCTTTAAGTTGGATGAAAAGAAATTATTCAAAGTAATGAAATAGTATGAGAAAACTTAAGTTTAAATTATTTTAAATGTAAAATCTAACAGGTAGTTAAAAAACACACCACTACTCGTTCGGGTTAAACTCATATGATCAAATAACGCTGATGTATTAAGGATGAGGACGGTTGAATATAGAGGGAATGGAATAAAACGACCTTAGTCCACCTGAATGAGTCAACACGTCTCATTACAGATCGAATATAGCTACCTTGAGGTTGAGGATCGTAGTGAGACCTCGTTCCAGGTCCGGCAACCCTTCCAGAACATCGAGGAGCTGCTCCCTCAGACCCGATACAGGTCCTATCAGTTCCTCCACCATATCCTGGCGCTGTCGTACTTTTACCAAGTTACGTAGAGGCTGAGAGATCCATTGATGAAGAAGCCTGTTAACGACAGACCATCAGCAACAACTTACAGATACATCTGAAAACATTGTTCTTATATAGGGATGTACGAGAAACTTTGTTCTTAGATAGGGATGTGTGAGAACCATTGTTCTTAGATAGGGATGTGCGAGAACCATTGTTCTTAGATAGGGATGTGGGAGAACCATTGTTCTTTGATAGGGATGTGTGAGAAACATTGTTCTTAGATAGGGATGTGTGAGAACCATTGTTCTTAGATAGGGATAGTGTGAGAACCATTGTTCTTTGATAGGGATGTGTGAGAACCATTGTTCTTGGATAGAGATGTGCGAGAAACATTTTATCAATTCGAGACGAAAACATAGAAAGTATCAAGACACGATAAAGTGACGAGAAAATGTCCTTTGAAAGTAAATAAATTTAAATTGTCTATTTTTTGGGCTATTATGGTATTATTGGAAATAATAAATTCCCGGTTTGGTTTTTAATTTCCTAGAACCAATATTTGCTGTTTTTTATTTCTCTAATTTTCTAGATTCATTTTTTAACTTTTGAGACGAGATTGAGATTATTTTTTTTCTTGAATTTTCGAGCCTTGCGTGTCCCTACTCTGTGATATTTAATGCAATTTTTTGTTTAAATAAATCAAATAGCCACAGTCGTGTGAAGCACCCTTAGTTCACCTCGGCTGGACCCGAGATGGTATGGACACGTAATGAAGGTGGGAAAACAAAAGGATCCCTAGAAGAATGACGGAGATGAAGAAACCAATAAAGAGATGAGAGGAACAGATAACAGCAAGGAGTGGAAGAAGAACAGAGGAAGATGAAGACATTTTACCAAACTTACCCGGCCACATCAGGATGAACAAGTACTCTCCTTTCCGATTGGCTGTATGCAATGTTTAACTGACCAATACTGTTGTTAAGACACATTAAGGCGCAAACATGAACAAAGAATTAAAAAGAATATGTTTACATTTATTTTTAGATATTTTCAAATTACATCAACTGCGAGATTATGAACCTCTGTAGAAAATGCACCTACATCTGGGCATCTTTGCAACGCGGTGAACTTGCCTCGCTCCAAACTTTGTGTGAGTGTGGTCTAGCACCGAATATAAGGTGTTCTTGGTTGATCCCTCAGCGCTGCTGAAAACTGACAGGTTGCGTAAGACCGCCGCATCGAGCTGCAAGTATTCAGCACGGTCAGTGAACTTGTGGAACCTGTAATTGTATCATTAAAAAGGTAATAAAGTGTTGTACAAGGCGTACTTTGTACCCATTGTCACACATGTAACAGAAACAAGGACAATGAATGTAAGAGAGACCAGGAGTACATGAGATAGTAGAGATGGGATGTGAGAGAAAGGATAGGAATGGAAGTAAATTAAGGAGAAAGAATGGCGAAAGGACAAAGTTAAATGAAGGAATTTTAGTTAAATGACCCGTCCAGAGGCTGCAAACAGTTGTTGATGATGATAAGTTAATAAAAATTAATTACATTAAAATATTTGCAGTTAACAAAGTGTAGTTGTAAAACATATACCGTATGTTTTTACTACACAAATTGCCTATAGTAAATAAAATAAAAAATTAGGTTGTTTTATTCACAAAACAAATTTTAAATATTTACTTTACGTCTTAGGTATCAGCTTACAACACAATACAACACAAGTTTATTTATTAATTGTAATATTTACGATCAGATTAGTTTGTAGTTTACCCGTCTGCCCTAAGAGACGATTCTAGTCCACATTCCTTGACATAATGCAGCAAAACACCGACACAGCAGAGAGTTGTCGGAGCAAAGTCTGCCAACTTCTGAAAGTTGGACGAACCGATTGTACCCTCCGAACTGAACAGGGCTGCCACTTTAACCAAACAGGACGTGAAATCAAATACTTCATTAGGTTGTCTACGTATAAAAATATAGATATAATATTATTAAAGTATATTCTACTTTCAAGTGTACTATTTAGTTTTATTAAATAACAGGCTCTTGTTAGGCTCATGAAAGAATCTCATTCAAAAAAAAAAAGTCTTAGATTTGAGGTTATAGTATTTCAGAATTTTGGCACTATTTTAATTTTCAAAGTTATACAATCATTAAATAATAATTTATTTGTTTTCATAAAGAGTGATCTAAAAGTCACTAAAAAGTATTTATTATTATTATTATTATTATTATTATTAGCACCGCGTCTTACTACCCGTTCGGGTTATATGCACTTGCGCTAATGTGTAATGGTAGGGCGATTGTGAGATGAAATGGAGGACCTACAGTTTAACGTGGAATCCGAACCACGGTGGAAGGTGAAGGAAGGGTTTGGTAATCAGATAAATCTGTGCCGGGACCGAGGATTGAACTCCGGACCCCCAGCACAGAAGTCCGACACCTTAACCCTAGACCGCCAGGTCACCCATACAAAGTATTTACTGTCAGATATTTTACGTAATCTTTATAACTATTTACTCTCTTCTCATTGGGTTTGCCAGGCAGTGGAGCTGAATTAGGTTCTAAAATCCCTCATTTCCGCTGCATGTCCCGCCCACCATAATCTACGAAACGTGATTACCCAAACAATGTCTTATGAGTACAGGGTATGTAACTCATAATTATATAATCTCCTTTACTCCCCAGTATCTTCCGTCTATTTTGGAACAGCACCTTGTTTTAGAACCTCCTTGGAGCTACAAAATATTATCTTGATAATATAAAATCTAGCGGGGAGATGGTATAGACGTAATAAAGTAGTTCCTACCTGTGTTGTAATAACTTGAGCGTGTTGGCCGATACGTTCTCTGCGACAATCACCTCGGTCGGGTTCAGGTGTTCTAGCCTTCTCTCCAGCTCGTTGCGGTTTGCGCCATCTTCAAACATGTCGTATATCATCTCGCCAGTGCTCGGGTCAAACGCCTGCCGAGTGTCAACATACACAGCTTAGTTGATCACAGCGGAATGGACAGAAGGGCAAGGCCTGCACACTTAACCGGGAAACTCAAAGTTCAGGGAGACAAACACAATATGGCCTTTACGATGAAAAGAAGAACACAGTTCACAATTTACACTGCTGCCAATGGACAAGGAGGTAATGGATGTCTCTTAAGAAAATTGATCGTCACCGCCCAATCCCCCGACCTAGGTTTCATTCTATCGGATCTCATCAGGGAGGAGTGTGAAACGCGCAACGCAACTTCCTAAAAGAGAAAACAAACAAAAACACAAAAGGGAAGAAAAAGGAAAATGGTAAAGAATGAAGAGGCAACCATTACCTCTTTGTCCATTGGCAGCAGTGTAAAGTGTGAACTGTGTTCTTCTTTTCATCGTAAAGGCCATATTGTGTTTGTCCCCCTTTTATATGTTTCTATCAACCTTTCCTGGACCTTCTTCCAAACACGTAATTACGTAATGTTCAGGGCAAATCAGTCCCTTCTTCAGCAGAAGCGTGTATAACACAGACCGGAGTATCTACCCACGGAAAAGATGTAGTTTCCACGGACAGACAGCACAGCACGACTCCTAACATCGCTGATGATATATTAGGTCAATCAGTGAAACAGACTTACAGCCATTCCTATAGTTAAGCTGTCCGGGGTCGATCCCTGACCCTCGGTGGTACAAAGAATGTAGGCAGCCAGTCCTTCCTCGGTGCAGAGCAGAGGGTTAACATGTGACATTAGGTTAAGAAAAAATAATCATAGAAATTACACAGTGACAAACACTAACCTACTCCATTTTGAACTTGTATGAATTATTTAAAAAACACTGTGGTTCCTAGTTCAAAATGGAACTGGTGTTTTTCTTCTCTTTGTACAATTTTTTTTACTTCTCTAGAAAAAAGAAGATGATACGTTTATGAAATGGAGTCTTCACACAATTTTCCTCTTTCCTTAGATGGACTTTCTTCACTCAGTTTTCACTTAAGTAGTTTATATCTTCTTCATTTATCAATTTCCATTAATGTATACCGATTAACTTAGCCATTGGTCGTCACCACGTCAATGTCTTGATGTTGATGTCATGAAGTTGTCGTCAAGTCGACATTGTGAAGTCATTGTCATCATCGAATCGACAATGTGATGCCGTCGTCATCATCGTCACATCAACGTTGTTGTTATCGTGATGTTCTCATAATGTCACATCGTCACTGTTATCGCAATCGTCACATCACCACCGCCACCGTCATTTTACAATGCTCATGGTGACCTGGTGGTCTAGGGGTAAGGTGTCAGACTTCTATGCTGGCGGCCGGGGTTCAATCCTCGGTCCCGGCACAGATCTATCTGATTACCAAACCCTTCCTTCACCTCTGACAAGACATCTTGTGAATGTGGGGAATGCCAGGCCTCCACCGTGGTTCGGATCCCACGTTAAACTGTAGGTCCTCCATTTCATCTCACAATCACCCTACCATTACACATTAGCGTAAGTGCGAATAGCCCGAACGGGTAGTAAGACGCGGTGCTAATAATAATAATAATACAATGCTCATGAAATTTAAAGAGTGGGTTTAGAAAATAACTAGAAAGAAGAAGAAATCCTAACCTGCCGTCTGCAACCTCGACATGAATTACCACTTTGTGTGTCTACCGTGGAGGACACTTATAAACATACTCTGCACTAACAATGGACACAGTTCTAAGTGTACATCCTTTCGTTGGACCTGGAGGGTTGCGTACTTAGGAGATAAGACATCTCATATGTTTTTGCACCTTTTAGTTTCTCGCAACAAACTTGGGTGGTCAGATCAACTAAAGTGTCACCATCGCAGTGAACTGGATTCACGATGACGGGTATACCAAGGTTTGAATCTGGTCGGGTGTTTTGAGAGGGTTTTTTTACCAAACGATTTCCCACTACACTTCCTCTAAATTCAACCTTCCACATGTCTAGTGCATTAGTGTCATTAGTGTCATTAGTTTAGATGCCTACTAAGGGTTTGTGAAGCTTTGATACTTCGGCTTGGCTTCGGAACAAACATCAGCTTCGACTTTGCTTCGGTACAAACATCAGCTTCGACTTTGCTTCGAAACAAACATCATCTTTGACTTTGCTTCAAAACAAACATCAGCTTCGACTTTGCTTCGAAACAAACATCAACTTCGACTTTGCTTCAGAACAAACATCAACTTCGACTTTGCTTCAGAACAAACATCAGCTTCGACTTGGCTTCGAAACAAACATCATCTTCGACTTTGCTTCAAAACAAACATCAGCTTCGACTTTGCCTCGAAACAAACATCAACTTCGACTTTGCTTCAGAACAAACATCAACTTCGACTTTGCTTCGAAACAAACATCAGCTTCGACTTTGCTTCGAAACAAACATCAGCTTCGACTTTGCTTCAAAACAAACATCAGCATCGACTTTGCTTCGAAACAAATTCAGACTTCGAAGCTTCGTCAGTAAAAATATTGATAGCCTAAATGCCCCTCTTATGTTCAATCATAGCCATTATGAGCTTTTTCGTACATTACAAATTAATATTCATGTGGAAAAAACCTGAAGAAACGGAATTACGGATTGTGATATTAACTTGATTTGTCAGAGCAGCACGAAATATCTCAAACAATTGTGCAATAAAACCTTTTTCAAGTAATTTTAATAAATAAAGTTCTATAAATAACTACAAAATAATATTTTGTCATCATAAAACAACTAAAAGAAAATATATGAACCTAGATTCAGCTTTGAGAATATTTCAGATATTCGATTTGAATTTGCTTCAAACTGAAGAAGTGGACGTCGCACCCACCTTAATGCCTATAACCGGGACGGAGAGTGAGACGCGGTGACTTAAAAACAACAACTGTTGCACAAATATTCCTCAACCTTTGTGTCCTCGTAGTACAATTCTCGTTAACCAACACTTTACTAAGGATATCATCTCCAATCAGAGTAGCTTTCGAGTAGACCCCGACCAGTTGTCGGTTGAACACGATATTCTTGTTCTCGCTGGTCGATCTGGTGAGGGAAGACTCCACTTGGTTCACCACTCCGACCTTGTGACCTTGAACAAACATCAATGTTAAGGACATCTTTGTATTTATACACAATACAAGAAATATATCTCTCATTCTTGTTGAAAGAACTAACAGAATGGACAGGAGCGATGGAGAGATACGGAATGGACAGGAGCGATGGAGAGATACGGAATGGACAGGAGTGATGGAGAGATACGGAACAGACAGGAGCGACGGAGAGATACAGAACGGACAGGAGCGACGGAGAGATACGGAATGGACAGGAGCGACGGAGAGATACGGAATGGACAGGAGCGACGTAGAGATACGGAATGTACAGGAGCGATGGAGAGATACGGAATGGACAGGAGTGATGGAGAGATGCGGAATGGACAGGAGCGATGGAGAGATACGGAACTTAAAGGAGCGATGGAGAGATACGGAACAGACAGGAGCGATGGAGAGATACGGAATGGACAGGAGAGATACGGAATGGACAGGAGCGATGGAGAGGTACGGAACGGACAAGATCGATGGAGAGATACGGAATGGACATGATCGATGGAGAGATATGGAACGGTCAGGACCGATGGAGAGATACGGAACAGACAGGAGCGACGGAGAGATACGGAACAGACAGGAGCGACGGAGAGATACGGAACGGACAGGAGCGATGGAGAGATACGGAATGGACAGGAGCGACGGAGAGATACGGAACAGACAGGAGCGACGGAGAGATACGGAACAGACAGGAGCGATGGAGAGATACGGAACGGACAGGAGCGATGGAGAGATACGGAACGGACAGGAGCGATGGAGAGATACGGAACAGACAGGAGCGATGGAGAGATACGGAACAGACAGGAGCGATGGAGAGATACGAAACTTAAAGGAGCGATGGAGAGATACGGAACAGACAGGAGCGATGGAGAGATACGGAACAGACAGGAGCGATGGAGAGATACGGAACGGACAGGAGCG
>CABFVX010005385.1:39819-51613 GCA_902151425.1 Timema shepardi
ATACGGAATGGACAGGAGCGACAGAGAGATACGGAATGGACAGGAGCGACGGAGAGATACGGAATGGACAGGAGCGATGGAGAGATACAAAATGGACAGGAGCGATGGAGAGATACGGAACAGACAGGAGCGATGGAGAGATACGGAACAGACAGGAACGTTGGAGAGATACGGAACAGGGAGGAGCGTTGGAGAGATACAAAATGGACAGGAGCGATGGAGAGATACGGAACGGACAGGAGCGATGGAGAGATACGGAACGGACAGGAGCGATGGAGAGATACGGAATGGACAGGAGCGATGGAGAGATGCAAAATGGGCAGGAGCGATCGAGATATACGGAATGGACAGGAGCGACGGAGAGATACGGAATGGACAGGAGCGACGGAGAGATACGGAATGGACAGGAGCGACGGAGAGATAACGGAATGGACAGGAGCAATGGAGAGATACAAAATGGACAGGAGCGATGGAGAGATACGGAACGGACAGGAGCGACGGAGAAATACGGAATGGACAGGAGCGACGGAGAGATACGGAACGGACAGGAGCGATGGAGAGATACGAAACAGACAGGAGCGATGGAGAGATACGGAATGGACATGTTCGATGGAGAGATATGGAACGGTCAGGACCGATGGAGAGATACGGAACGGACAGGATCGATGGAGAGATACGGAATGGACAGGAGCGATGGAGAGATACGGAATGGACATGAATATGGAAAATAGCATGATAAAAGTGGCCAGAAACACAAATCCAGCAAAGGAAATAACAATGGATATAAAGGAACTCGGAAAGGTGGAAGATTTCTGCAAACTGTGACATCTACGAGGACAGGGGATACGGAAGCGTGTACAACGCTATCCTGAGTTTAAGGATATAATGCAATATAGGGACAGAGGCCAAAACTTTGTTATAGTCTCATAGTCAATAGCCTCAACCGGCTCTGAAACCTGGACACGGACAAACAGAGATGTAAGTAGATAGCAGGCAGCAGAGAGGAGGTTCCCGAGAGCCAGTGCCGATGTAACAAGAGACAGGACGAGGAACGAAATAATTAGGGATCATTAGAAGAGACAATGAAGAGAAAACGTTGCTGTGTTTATGTCATGTGATGAGAGTGGAGGACAGAGCAAAGAGAAGGGTAGAAGGACATGGAAGCTAAAGGGGAGGACTGGAGACACGTGGCTGAGAGCAGTTTGGAGAGACCGATGGGAATGGAAGAGGATGTACCAGACGGCCCGCAGAAGTGGAAACGTTGAATGATGATGATGATGATGATGATAATTATGTTCAAAATGATCTATTTGTCAATTAATTTTATTTATAATCTACATACACATACTCGGTGTATAAATGTTCTATAAGTATTATAATTTAAAGGTTATAAAAGTGTGTTAACGCCAACATTGTTTTATGGATGTGAAGTGTGGGTCTGTCGGAGAAACACAACAGCAAGGTGAATGCGGTTGGAATGAGATAGCTGAGAAATGTATGTGGAAAAAACTCGTATGGACAGTAAGTAATGAATGGCTGCTGAAGAAGTGAGGTTTGAAAGGGAGCTTGTATGGATTGAGTAACAAAGCAAATATATGAAGGTAGAGTGTGTGTGGATCAAAGGGAAGGGGTAGGCCATGCAAGACGTGGCTAAATGTTGTAGATGAATGTGTGAAAAAGAGAAACATTAAGAAGAGTTTTAATAATAAAAGAGCTTGTATGACTCGGTGTATGGATGTTGAAGGAAGTATGTAGGACAGGGAAGTGTGGAGAAAGTTAGTTCTGAGTTGTTTTTTGAGCTGCACAGTTTCTTGCCTACCCCGTAAGGAAGAGCATGATTAGACCTGTAGGTATGCAAATATAACCTAATTTTGTATCAAAATCACGTTGAATAAGGGCAACGAAACGCTCGAGAAGAAGTGAAAACCGGATAGTTCCGCAAGTGAACATGAGAAACTCTATTAACTTCATAGTTTTAAAATGGAAAAAATATTTATCGAGAATATTAAAACAATTACTTGGTGTAAAACATGCTTATAGTATATATCAACATAATACCTTCTTCTACAAGTCTCCGTAAGTGCACGTGAAGCCTCATAGTTGGTATCACTGCGGTCAAAAAGTTGTTATACATGGTAGTGCAAATATTTAGTACCTTTCCGGCAATCTGAAATAAACACACATATATATATGAATTATTTAAAGTATAACATGAGTTAACAGACTAATAATTATATTATTATTATTATTGTTATTATCATCACCGCGTCTTACTACCCGTTCGGGTTGTACGCACTTACGCTAATGTGTAATGGTAGGGTGATTGTGAGATGAAATGGAGGACCTACAGTTTAACGTGGGATCCGAACCACGGTGGAGGTCTGGCATTCCCCACATTCACAAGATGTCTTGTCAGAGGTGAAGGAAGGGTTTGGTGATCAGATAAATCTGTGCCCGGACCGAGGATTGAACCCCGGCCGCCAACATAGAAGTCTGACAACTTACCCCTAGACCGCCAGGTATAACTTATAAAGAAGTCAAAGTTTTTATTGCAATTTAAATTAATAACACTTTGATCACAAGTGGACCATAATCAACACATATTCTGTGAGATGTGTGAGACGAAAGGTGTTATGTAGCGTAGTTACAATACACAAGTACATGCGTGACCAAACCACCCCTGATACGTGTCGCTTTGTGCCTAGAGCAAGACGTAGTTTTAAACCCATCTCCTTTTAATGAGTATTAACTTATATCTGTTTTAACTTCTAAACTGTCAAACAATTACCGCGCTTTATTATCTTTTAGTTTGAGTGAATGCTCAACTGTCTTTAGATTTAAAAAGGAAAATTATACCCTTTTGGGAAAAGAAAGATTCTGTACAAAATTTTTAAATAATATGTATGAAATAAAGTGCATGGAGCAAAAACAATTTGTAATAAATAAAATGATAGAAACACTAACACTGGTCTAATTATTACTTCCTGAGGAAGATGCTATAATAGCATTGAAATATTAATAATAATCATATTTAGCACCGCATCTTACTACCCGTTCGGGTTATACGCTTTAAGTACTAATTACTCTAATGGATTAGGAATTGGAGAGGTTGAATTAGAGGAAGTGAACCCGCATTTACGTGGAGGGAGAGTGGAAAACCATTTAGGAAAAACCACCCCCAGTTCATCCGACCGAGATCCGAACCTCGATCTCCCCGTCCTAAGCAGTCGAGCTTCAACACGACAAGCGCGTTAGCCAACTACGCCACCGAGGCGGGTCATTGAAATATTGACGTGTGTAAATATGTGTTAGCGTTTTTCCTTTTATTTGTGCTCTACTATTTTCCTAATATTCTATCATTTTATTTATTATAAATTATACAAGTGTTTAGCAATTTTGAAGAATGGGGCACTTTACAGTCTATGTATCTAGTAACACCCTCTAAAAGGTCGCTGATGGACACTTTTATTTCCTTTTATATTATCCAAATGTTACGCAATCCCGATCAATTTGAAACAATAAATGTTCAAAACAAGCACCACACAAACATGTTTGTAAACATTTAAATTAAATAATTATGTTGTATGTTTCTCCGTATTTGTTGGGCCAGCCCGGTAGTTTTGAATGTTCTGATGTCCGAGTCGAAAGGGTTCTGCAAACCGTGTTAAATAAACCATTTTCCAAATGAAGTTGCTGACGACTCCCCATGAATTTATTTGATTTAACTGTCACCGGGTTCAAGATTGCGAAGTTTCTAAAAACCCACCAAGAGACCAAAGTATAGAGTTTCTTTGTTTGTACTTGAAGAAGTGTTTGCTAACCTCCCTCAACACGGAGTCATCTGTTTTCCCGCCTCCCCGTACCTGCGCATCCTCACCGAAGAACGTGTATTTGTACGCATTCTGTACGAGTAAGATCATCCCTGGATGTTTCCTCTTCAGTTCCACAACTTGTAGTTCCAGTGGCGTGTACTTGGAGCTACTGGAGCCTGGAGTGTACTTGGAGCTACTGCTCTCTGGAGTGTACTTGGAGCTCCCTGGAGCGGACAGAGTCATGGGGACATCTTCGCTGGAAGGTAGAACGAGTAGAATTGTTTGGGAAAAGTAAAACTGATCGTTCAACTTAGCTCGGTAAATCACATAGTTGTGCGCAAAAGGGTGTAAATAGAAACCCTGGCCCTCATATATCCATAGTGGGGCACTTCAAGAGTTGTCGAATTTTCTCAAAAATCCAATAAAAATCCGAATATCTGGAATGCGGAAGTCGGTAATGAATGGGCGCTGAAGGAGTGCGGTTTGAAAGGGAATCCAACAGGTCAATGTGAAAGAAGCGTCTTACATTGGTTTGGGAATGTTGAGAGGATGAGTGTGGTTCGAGTTACGAACAAAATATATGAAGGTAGAGTGTTTGGATCAAAAGGAAGGGGTAGTCCAAGTAAGACGTGGCTAAATGTTGTAGATGAACGTGTTAAAAAGAGAAATATTAAGAAGAGTTTTAATAATAAAAGAGAATGTATGACTTAGTGTTTGGAAGTTGGAGGGAGTATGCAAGAATAAGGAAGTGTGGAGAAAGGTAGCGAGGATTGAATAAATACGGAGTTGTTGTTTGTTGATCTATGTGCACAGCGTCTTGCCTACCCCGCAAGGGAACGGTGGGATTAGGTACATGTGTATTATTTCTGGATAGCTATGGTAGTATTTATCTTAATATAATTTAATAAATATTATTAGTATTATTATTAGCACCGCGTCTTACTACCCGTTCAGGTTATACGCTTTTAAGTACTAATTACACTAATGGATTAGGAACTGAGAAGGTTGAATTAGAGGAAGTGAACCCGCATTTGCGTGGAGGGAGAGTGGAAAACCATTTAGGAAAAACCACCCCCAGTTCACCCGACCGAGATTCGAACCTCGATCTCCCCGTCCTCAGCAGTCGAGCTCAACACGACAAGCGCATTAGCCAACTACGTCGCGGGTTTTATTTTTATAAATTGTATAATATAATATCGACTGCCTCTGTGATCAGAGCTCCTGGCTACAGACCCTGAGGTCCCGGGTTCAATCCCCGGCACTTACAGGTGTTTCTGTGAAGCAGTGGGTTTGGACCGGGATCGACTCAACCTTGCTAGAACCAATGAGGAAATACTTGAATGAAAGAGTAGTAGCTTTGGACTGGAAAACTGAGAGTAATGGCTGGAGGTCTTGTTGTGCTGACCACATGACACCCTCTATCCGCATAAGTTGGCACTATATTTACCAACAGTTGGCGCTCAGTCAGTATGGCTTGATTGCCGAATAACACCGGTGAGTGTTTTTTTATAATATTTTATCAAATTATTGGGTTGAACTTCAAGAAGAGGCCACGCGAATTGTGTTTCCGTTTTTAGAACGAGATGAAGTTTCGCTCAAGTACCTCTCTGATGAATACGTTGACATTTCTTCAGTTCCTTTATTTTGAGAGAGTAAGCTATATACGCTGCCGTCATCATTTCCAGTGGAGAATGTTTTAAGTCTGTCGAGCGTTCGAGCGGCCAAAGATCTCGGCGAAGTTGCCTCTGTATTCCTCGTCCCAGAATAGCCAACTTTAGGCCTTTTAGCATCTTCATCATTTTCTCTTGCATCAGTTATTGTTTTATTGTTGTTCGATTTCACCTGAAACCACAAAAAAATCCAGGAGCATTTAAAAATAATCGGAAAGTTTGGATGACGATGGGATTCGTGTCATTTGTAGCACATGAAGGAGCAGGGGTCGGCAACCTGTGGCACGTGTTCCAGGGGTGACACGTTTTCCAGGAGTGGCACGTGTTCCAAGGGTGGCATGTGTTCCAGGGGTGGCACGTGTTCCAGGGGTGGCACGTGTTCCAGGAGCGGCACGTGTTCCAGGAGCGGCACGCGTTACAGGAGCGGCACATGTTCCAAGGGTGGCACGTGTTACAGGGGTGACACGTGTTCCAGGGGCGGCACGTGTTCCAGGGGCGGCACATGTTCCAGGAGTGGATTGTGTTCCAGGGGTGGATCATGTTCCAGGAGTGGCACGTGGAATGATTTTCAATAAAAGTAATAATAAACCTTTATTTTTAATTAAAACCATTGATGTAAGTAATAATGTTAATAACATGTTTTCTGCTTCAATGATTCAATTGTTTTGTTTCAAAATTTCAAAATTATGTCTTCAGAACTGAAATTTTGCAAAACACATCTGTAACTTTTGTATTTATTCTGAATTATATTAAATTATTTAATATTCAAGAAACAGTAGTTATTTAATGTAGGACCTATTTGATTTAGAAACATGTTGTCGTTCACATTTTACAAGATCTATTTAATTTGTTTTAATAGTTGTGCTAGTTAACTAAGTTAGTATGAAAATATGAACAATTTGAATGGTTTGTTGGCACGCTGAGCGACTTTGCGATACTACTTCGACACAATGCTAATAAAAGGTTGACAACTCTTGAGATTTTGTTTAGTAGTGTGTTTATGAATCTTGAAGTTAACAATTCTAATACTTTCAAAGCAACCAACCCATAATAAAGATAGTGAGTAATGCCAACTGCAATTCTACCCACCAAATTCTGAGAAATATCCACTAGATCTCGAGACACAAATGGGAGACTCTACTTAACCTTGTTGATCATCTCGGCGGACATGCTGGACTTGTATTGTGATCTAAGTCAACTTTAAGAAATATATATAATCAGTGGAGTTGCAGTAGTAAAAATGTACCAGCCCCAGCTTATCATACGTCAACAATATGTGGAAAATATAGGCCTATTATTTTAATTTTATAGGCCCTACTATTTGTTTTATGACCAATATTTGTAATTTGAATTTACTAATCTACTTAAGTATAAATTGACAATGTCGAAGAACGTTCCCACGAAGTAATCCGTATTGGAACATTTTACTGGAGTATATTTGTTATTACTAATAAACACATATTTATGAACGAGTCGAATACTTGTCAGACAGACAGACACCACAGAGGTGATGTGTTCCAAGACCAACCATAACCAATAAATTATGTGCTGGTGAGACACAATGCACTACAATGTTTCTGTAGGCCCAAATTTAAAAAAGTATCTGGATCTGATGACATTACTTTCTTTGGTGGGGCATGCAGACCAGTCGTCAAGCTCATCTAGTTGGTACACTGATGACGGGAAGGCCAGGGTTATTATATCAGCTGAGTGAAGCTAACTGAGGGTGTTTTTATTTCCAAAATGGCTTCTCAGTTCTCCCTCCACACAATTAAGGGTTGGTCTACAACCCTACCCAAATATCTTTATTAAATGCAGTTAGAATGGAGGGTTGATAAGATGACAATATTTAGCCAGGGTTACCACCATCCTCCTTACCCCGGATAGGTCCTCTTTTGAAAACGTAAAATAGCCTACATGTTCGGGTGGAGTTTTATCAAAACGCTGGACCGAGTTGTTGGTCGATGTTGCCACGAAGAAAAAAATATGACCAGTTTTTATATAAGTAGGCCTAGTATTTAAGATTAAATTGATCTATTTAGTAATTTTAAAAATGGCGTCATCATTTGGAGATAAAATGTTTTTTCTTAAAATGTCACTAGCATAATCGCAAATTTACATTCAATCGTCAGAAAATGTTTTGGTTTAGGTGTGGTCAACAGAAAAAAAAGAGAAAGAAAAAGGCTGTTTGATCAACCTCTAAAGTGAATTTTAGTTAGTTAGTTAGTTAGTATTAGCACCGCGTCTTACTACCCGTTCGGGTTATACGCACTTACGCTAATGTGTAATGGTAGGGTGATTGTGAGATGAAATGGAGGACCTACAGTTTAACGTGGAATCCGAACCACGGTGGAGGCCTAGCATTCCTCACATTCACAAGATGTCTTGTCAGAGGTGAAGGAAGGGTTTGGTAATCAGATAAATCTGTGCCTGGACCGAGGATTGAACCCCGGACCCCAGCACAGAAGTCTGAAACCTTACCCCTAGACCGCCAGGTCACCAAAAAAGTGAATTTTAATAGTGCAGTATAATTTTAAGAATCTTTCATGTGGACGGTCTTATAATTATAATATATCAGCGGTAAACCTATTTGTGAAATTTTGTAATGTTTTTAAAACGCATGAGAAATACCCTTGGGCAATAACTTGTACGTGTGTGTGTTTCAAGACACATTCATACATTCTCAAATAAGGTACTATTAGGAAAACAACAAAACACCTCCACATACCTTACTTGAGTTAAGTTTTTCTTGAGTAGGATTACTTATAATATTGACATCATTTAAATTGGAGACAGTTTTAAGATTTGAAACGCTTTTCTTAAATGGCCTTTTTTTCTCAGAAAAAAATCTTGATTTCATATTGAGCACTAAAATATAATTAAAGATTATGATAAGACATGCATAAACAGCACGAACTGAGATCGCACTGAGATTTTATGTTTTTAAAATTGCTGTTTATACTCTAAACAATGCTACCAACATTTAAGGCCAGAACGAAATACTGTACTAACAGACAGGAATATACCCCATACTTTGAAACACTTGAAGGCTAGCTAACCGGTAGCTATGTTTGTAAATTTAGAAAGATAAATATTACAGTAGGAAGAAAGATAAAATAAAACAATGTACGAGGGCTATTCGTGTTTCAATACAGCCTATTGCTTTACTTGCTTAAAGTGAGTGACTGTTTGACTGTGCCTTCTAGTCGGTTGGTGGAAAAGCCATAAACTTATTAATCACGCTATCACTCTTATGACACACTACTCAAAACCATGTAAAAGTTTATCAGACTTTGAAGTTTTTTAGTTGCACGTTCTGCCGCTATATGAAAAAGCGTTGTGATCGTTGCAGATAGTTGTGACGTTTTATAATAACAGCTGTTCAGATTTATAAGATTTTATTTCTGCACAATAATGTCTTCACATGTCAAAAATAAAGATAAATGTAAGTTTACAGATTGTTTTAAAACTGACATGTCAATGGTCAAGAGAACTTAAGAAAAAAAAAATCTAATGCTAGATTTTGTGAAAAACATTTTTGGCCAAAAAATATTCTACGAGAGTGGATTGTAGCAGATAGTGATAAAAGAATTTGGCAAAAGGGAAGTGTGCAATTGCTTTTTATAATTTAAGATTAGTTTTTCTCTTAATTATTTCCACATTGGTTGATCAAGGTTTGCAATTAAAAAAAAAAGCTTTACATTATCTATATACCAAAGTAAAAAAGTTTATTTTATAATTGGGAATGGTGCTCTAGAACTCATACAAGTAAAACAACGTATTTTCTCAAAACATCAAATAATTACAAAATCTATTTTACCATTTATATTTGCAAGTTAACGGGAAATCAAAGAATACTATAATTCTATTTAGGCCTAGGCCCATTTAATATAATTTGATTTTGTAATAGTCAGACATCTCACTAAAATCAAAATCTAGACGAAGGGCATTTGTTTGCACATGAAAGTTTAAGTAAGAAGTGGACAATGCTCATAAACCTTACCCATATACATATTTCACTTATTTTTGTTAAGTACGGTATTTTTTAAAAAATTAATAAAACTATATTGAAACTTTATAGAATGTATGCAAGAATGAAATGGGTAAAAGTGAAAGGTGAGTGGTATTGATTTGCCTCGGTATTGAGCCGTCTGCCAGAACGTACCCTCTAAGATAGATAATTAACATTTTCGAAAGTAAATTAATATTTTTTAAATCCACTCAAAAATCCCACTTCTCATTCACTCTTCACGTTTGCTTATTTTATTCTTGCATTCTACCTTATCCCTTTATCGAAGGAAAGACTCTAATTTCGCATTCAGACAAATTACCCTGAATGCTACTAATCAGGATCAAATCAAAGATTCCCTCAGATGTTATTAGCTAGATTGTAAGATTGATTGATTGATGCCTTAGTGCCCTCATATATCAATACCGTTTTTAAATAATAATTTATGGACATTTTTATATGATCAAATTTTACCAAACAAATAATTAGCATGTGATTTATAATACAATATTATAGTTAAAGGGATGGATTATGTTTTCTTTTTTTCTTATTACATTTTACTAAGCTGTACATTTGTATCTTTCTTTAATTGTGTGAACTAAGTTATTTCGATTAGCTGAATATTTGTATTTAGTTGTAAATTTGACAGTTAAGTTATTTCAAGCTTAGTTAGTGTAAGTTCAGTTAAAAGTGTATTTAATTATATTAGATTGAATGTTTTACCCCCGGTAAAGAATGCTAATTAGGGTTTGGCGGAGGTGTATCATCTTTATTGGAAACCACAATCATTTCTGTGGTAATTAATTTTTATTTTGTATTAAAATTACATTGTATCGATACGGGTTTTGGGGGGGAAGGGCCTTCTAAATATTACCCGAGGGCCTGAAGAAGATCCAGCCAGGCAACCAGCTGACATCAATAGCTCCAAGACGCAAGATGGACAACAAACTAGACGGAGTAGGCTCTAATACCTCCCTACATCTTGGCCCTGGTTGCCTCACGCGCGTGTTACAGCCAACAAGTTATGTGGCGTTACTTTCGCACCCTTATAAGGGGTGTATGACGGAAATACCACTCAGCATCCGGCACCCACACGTGCTGTGAGAATGTGTGTGTGTGTGTGTGTAATTCAATCAAGGTTCAAACATGCGTGTACAACAGGTTGCATAGGAGCTAGGCGCACGAAACTGCACATGTAATAACGGCAAGCAATCTCTGTGATGTAGGACCGTTAACAATGGCCCTAAGAACATATTCCCATTTATAGACGGACTGATGCGTTGTTTGCTATTATTATTATTATTATTATTATTATTAT
This sequence comes from Timema shepardi, assembly GCA_902151425.1. NCBI lineage: Eukaryota > Metazoa > Arthropoda > Insecta > Phasmatodea > Timematidae > Timema > Timema shepardi. Next base: position 50,629 of record CABFVX010005385.1, read on the forward strand.
TATTATTAGCACCGCGTCTTACTACCCGTTCGGGTTATACGCACTTTCGCTAATGTGTAAATGGTAGGGTGATTGTGAGATGAAATGGAGGACCTACAGCTTAACGTGGGATCCGAACCACGGTGGAGGCCTGGCATTCCCCACATTCACAAGATGGAAAATTGTTCGCTATNGATTGTGAGATGAAATGGAGGACCTACAGCTTAACGTGGGATCCGAACCACGGTGGAGGCCTGGCATTCCCCACATTCACAAGATGGAAAATTGTTCGCTATTAATTGTGGTATTTGCTGCTGCCGTGGTCCAAGATGTCGAGGTGTGTAGTGCTGCGAGCCTAACTACTATGCAACCTGTTGTACACGCATGCTTGAACAGCTTTGCTCTCCGTCAACACTTTGGAATCAATATAATGATAATAGGTAATATAATATATATTCTGATATTACGTTTAGAATCAATATTAGGTTTTTGATTAGTTTTAAGACAAATGTTAGCGTGGTTATTCCCCTATTACTAATACTGTTAGTGTTACTGCACACATTCCTCCTTCCCCCTGGTGGATGCATACTATAGCCTCACCTTCTGGCCTGTACTATTTATAAATATCTCTTGTACCCTTTGTCTATCCAGGAAGCAGCAAACTTACCTTGCTTGTGTCCGCTATGGTGCAGCCTATATGATGGGGCCATAGTGGAGCCCGTCAAGGTAAGACCATACACCAGAGAGTCGAACCGGAACCACAATTAATATATACATGTTAATAATATATATGCTTGCATTTTATGTTCTTCTTTCTGAAGCTTAATTTTATTTTGTAAATAAAATGTTCCCTCTCACGGATTTTTGTGAGGGGTAACAATATATATATAGTCGGTGACCTGGCGGTCTAGGGGGTAAGTTGTCAGACTTCTGTACTGGCGGCCGGGGTTCAATCCTCGGTCCCGGCACAGATTTATCTGATTACCAAACCCTTCCTTCACCTCTG